>JASANZ010002250.1:0-108865 GCA_030849805.1 Sergeia podlipaevii
GGGGACAAACCCCTTCCGCACTTCTCCTTCCTTCTTTGTTTAGATGGCATAGATAAACGAGTTGAGAAGCATTCGCAGATACACATCCACATATGCGTAAATAAGAGTGAGTCCTCTCCCCTCCTCTTTCTCTTTCTGTTTTCATTTTCTTTTCTCAACACAACTACAAAGCTCACTCCCCACACATTATATCATTGTATAACTGGTTAAACAAGTCGTCATCTCCAGGGGTAGCAGGTGCGCTTGTGCTGCCGCCTGCCGCCTTCAGCGTACTACCAGCCACTCCAGTCTCTAGTGATTGGCTCTCGGTGGGGAGAAAAGAAGGCGGCAGACGAGTGCTGCATGACGACAGAGGCAACAAGCTCATGACGGGCATAAACTGGGATGAGGGAGAAGAAATGGGAGGAAGCGATGAGGGAATAGTCGTCGTTGCTGCGGTAGTAGTAGTAGTACTGGTGGTGGTGGTGGTTGTAGCGACTGCGACATTTGCTGCCATTAACGGACTGCGCTCCTCAAAAACTTCAGTGTGTGCGGCTTCAGGGCAGATAGACGTAAATTCCATCGACCCCTCGGTAAAACTGGATACAGCTCGCAGCGTTAATGATTGCTGCTGCTGCTGCTGTGAAGGATAAGGCACTGGAGGATGATCTCGGTTCTCTCCCAGACCGCCAGACACAAGCGCACCTGGCACAGCTGTGGAAGCGGCGCATGTTACGGCTGCGGTCGTGGTTGTCGTCGCGGTAGCAGCAGTAGTTACAGTTGCTGTACAGCTACGCAGTCCGACTGCAGTGTCTGTCGTAACGGGAACAACTGGCCTCTCTTGGTCTGGCACCAGCTGCAGCTTGCGAGCATATACGCTCGCCTCTTTCAAGAACGGATGCTCCAGCGCCTGGCGTGCTGTCATGCGCTTCTCAGGGTTTGGTTCCAGCAGGCCTTGAACAAAAGAAATTGCGGTGCCGCTTACCCCACTCCACCGTGCACTGTTACACCGTGGTACACGTCTCTGCTGTTGCAAGTGTGTCGCAGTGGTAGTGGCGTTGAAAGGAAAACACCCGCTAAGGAGGACGTACGTAACCACACCAAGAGCATAAAGATCAAGCTGCTTTGCCAATGAAAGTGGTGTAGACTTTCGGGTCCATGAGTGTCCCAGAATCCACTCGAGCATCTCAGGAGGAAGGTACTTCTCGGTGCCACACGGCGTCAAAAGCAAAAGCACGTCCCCATTCACACTGCTGTTGTTGTTGTTGTTGTTGTAGTTGCAACTGTTAACGTTATTACCACCATCTACTGCCTCGCTGAACATACTGCCACTGCAACTATGTGATCTTTTCAGTGCACGACGGCGTGATGCTGAGTGAATTGGGCCGCATTCAAGCGTGCATTGCTGCTGCTGCTGCTGCTGTCGTCCTGGCATGCCTTCGTAGCTCTCCCTCTCAGCTCGAGGACTTCCCTCCTGCGTAGTGGCGGTGGTAGCGGTGGTGATGGTCGCAGACAGAGAGGAGGACGCAAATTGCACTGCCTTCGCGCTCGTACTATTGGGAGTCAAGCCAGCCGCGAGTGCCTCCGGCTCTGCCGTCGTCGTCGTCGACGACGTGTCGTACGCATTGTGTGCTGCATCACCATTGCAGTTGGTACCATTATCCGCATCGGTTGCTACCGCTTGCGAAGACTGCTGCCTCAGACGATGATGTCGCGTGTCACCCTCCCCAGCAGTGCCGCCGATACCGGTGCCGCAGCCGCTATCCATGGAGAGTGCATTGGCCGAAGCATAGCTAGGCATTCTGAGCATACTTGCACTGTCGCCGCCGTGTAAGGGCGTCGTAGTTGCTGATGCAGGAGGTGCTGTGGTGACTGAGCTACGTGACCCATCCGGTATCTTGTTACGTGGGCTTGTCAAAGTGAAGCTCGCGTGTTTGGAGGCTCCCGTGAGAACTCCGAGCGGAGGCCTCTCGCTGATACCGATGCGAGTCTCTGCGCTTTCAGAGACGTGCTGTCTTGCACAGACAAGCGAGTGGCCTTCACTGTCGCCTTTGCGTTCCTGCATTTCGTTGTCACTTTCGTTCTCTTCCTCTTCTTCCTCGTCGTCGCGGTCAGAACAGCTGGAGGAAGTCTCTGACGCACTCACATCTGTGCTTGAAGCCGCGCTTTCCTCGTCTACCATATCCTCCACATCGTAGTATCCAGTAAACATGTTTGCCGTGGATGGTGCCGGTGATGGAAGTCCCAGGCGGTACTGAGAGCTACTGATATGCATCTGCTGTTGTATGTGGCGCCGCGATGCGCTGCGATGAAGGCTTACATGTGGAGAGCGAGGAAGAAGCAGATTGGCGTTATTGCTGTTATTGATACTGCCATTATAGCCACCAGAAGGCCCAGGAACAGCATGGAGCGACGCGTTGTTGTTGCCATTGTTGTAACCTCCTGACTGAAGCGTTGTCCCTAGACTTCCACCACCACCACCAGCGCTAGGAGTAGCTCCGGCACCACGACTCAGCTTTGTGCGTCGTGCTAGACCAAAGTCAATCAGTGTGGTGCGCAGTAGTTGCACCGCTTCATGAGCAACTGGCTGAGTTTGCCGCCGCCGCTGCTCCTCCCCCTCTGTCGTCATCGTCACCCCTGCTCCCGCGGCGCGGTCGAATAAGCAACCTCCACCATTGTCGTCATCCCCACTCTTCTTACGATTTTCTGAACGGAGATCCTCGTCCACAGGTGAACAGCCCATGCCACTCGTAAGTCCACCACCACCGCAACCGCCAGGATTCTGTGAGGTCGGCGTTGCACCACTCGTGCCAGACTTGTTTACGTCTGGACCAAGTATCTGCTGAATGCGCTCCGCAGTCGCATCCACAAGAGACACCAGAACATTTTCAAGCTTGATGTCACGGTGAATCAGCCCAAACTCATCGTGGAGGTAGCGAACCGTCTCCATGAGCTGAAAGATAATAAGAGCTGCCCGAGCCTCCGTTGGGGGTCCGTACCGCGACAAGTACTCACGCGCATCCATGCTGCCTGGGTGGAGCGTCATCGCAATCACAAACTCATCCGGAGTGCGCAACGCCTCGTAGTACCGCGAGCAGCCTGTGTGACGCAACTGTCGCAGAACAGCAATTTCCCGCTCAACTTCCACCAATTCTCTTCGCTGACTATTGTGGCCGACAATACCGTCATTGGCATTTGTAGTAGTGGTAGACGAAGCAGCAATACCGCCAGGATACGGTGGGCCACGTACTCCGTTACCACTGATTCTTGCCGGCAAGGTTGTATTAGTAGTAGTATTAGTAGTAGAGGCCGCTAGCGGCTGCTGTTGCCACGGGTTTCCATCGCCGCGGCGCTTTGCTTTACGTGGGATCACCTTGAGTGCAACCGTGGGAGCTTGTGTGCGCATGGTGACGAGAGAACTGATACCACCTTTCGCAGTCGGAACCCCAGGTGACAACCAGGGACAAGCTATCGTGACTGCTGGGGCGTCCTCTTGCTGTTGATGGCGGCGAGCAGCAGCCATCACAGTTGTGGCGGTGCCTTCATCGCTGTACTTACGTGCTGTTTGAGCAGTAGAGCCCTCTGTAGACGTGACGTGTTCGTTGGCTCCACTATTCACAATCGGTAGCACGACTTGCGCTGCTGGAGAAGAAGTCACTGAGGCCGAAGAGGATACCATGAAGACAGAAGAGGTAGTGGTGCCGCGCAGAATAGGTACGGCGGCAAAGACCTGTGAGAAGGCACCGGTGCCGATGCAATCGTAAAGTGGGTTGAAGACATAGTGATCCTGTAGATCATCTACGCGCAGGCATAAGTGCGAGGCCGCCGTCGCCATGTCTGCCACAGTGGCAACACCAGTAGTTGTGGTAGTAGTGGCCCTGATGTATCCCCCGTAACTTTGAGAAGGGGGAGGATTGAGGAGACTGACAAGGGGCTTTACTGGTCCTGTGCACTGTAAAGTCAGAGGTTGACCTGCAGGAGACGACCGCTTGTGGTTTCCTTTAGAACTTTTTCTAAACTTGAGGCCACGCAAAGACAACGGCAGGGCAGGAACAGACACAGCGCGTAGACGCAGAGTTCGCGGATGGCCGCGATTGCCTTCGTAATGGCCTCGCGCGTCCATCGCCGCTTGTCTTGCGCAGCGGCAGTCGCTTTCATCTTGCCTGCTCGCCGTTGTCTGATGTACATCACTCCTGGTGTCACCACTCAGCACACGATCCCCCTCTTTCTCCAGCGTCTCATCACATCTGTACGCACGCTCATACCGCAATTGATTCATGTAAAAGTTGCGTTCAAAGCCAAACAGCGGCAACTCAGTAAGCGCCAGCACCTCAGCGCTCTCCGCAAGCAACGGGTTTCCTTCTGCATCGTGTGAGGACAGTTGTGCGTCCCTGAGAGCCTGAGCTGGAGAAAGGCACTGACTGTGAAGAAGAAGACGCAGCGGGTGATGAAGTACAACGGCTGTACTGGCACCAGCACACGAGAGAGGCAGTTCTGAAGTTGCAGGCTGCCCCTTCACGGCCGTCCACGATTCTCTCGCTACTAGAGGCTTATGACACCCTATCAACGCATCGGCGCCACCACCGGCACTTGCAATGCGAGAGCCACGACGTGCGGGTGCCGAGCACGCGCGGGGACTATAAAAGCGCAGCAACTCCCTTGAAGCAGTATACCTTGCAGCTAGAGAGCGCCTATGACGCACGCCGCCGTCGCAGTGGTGATGGTGACGGTGCTGCAGGGCTGCTCCTCTGGAGCCCACAGCGATGCCATTGTCAGCGACATCACATTCCTTAAACTGCTGAGGCGGTGGCGTTGATATGATCGGCGAAGGCGGTGAAGACGAGGCGCAGCACAGGCCATCCTCCACAGGAGTGCAGCTGTCCGGAATAGATACATATGGCCGTGTCTCCATATCCTTCTCCTCTCTCCTTTCTGTTGTGGGCCCGTACGTCGGCGCTACTACCCGAAGATGTGCGGCCAGCTGCGGTGGTGGTGGTGGTGGCAAGGCAATAGACTCCACATCAGACAACAAGGGTGTTGCCCTCAGCATCTCTACTGCTTTACGTAGTGTGCGCCGCACCTCTGGTGCCAGTGGCCTCGTACCAAACGCTGAGTAGTTCACGTAACTCCCATTAAGGACAACGTGATGCAGTGGAAGCGGGAGCTCTCGCACCCGGCGTTGGCGCCACCAGCGCAGTCGATCGATGACTTGCTCAGCGACTGGTGCGCTTGATCGCACTTCACCACTATGTGCCGCTGAAGTAGTTGTTTCTCCTGTTATACCCGTATCGACTGGTGCGGATATAGACAGGGCTGATCCTCTTCTTGCTGACACGGGTGTCGCGACTATGGCTGATGAGGAAGAATGACCCCTTTGTGACTGCACAGAGGCATTCATCTCTCTGTCTGTAGAAGTCATTCTATTCGGCAAAATTCAAGAAAGGGCTCTTTTTTGTTCTTCTTTAAAAGAAAAGAAAAAAGAACAAGAAACTCTCTGTTACAAGAGAATGCTCAGTGTATAAAGCAAAGATAAATATATAAATATATAAATATATAAATAAAGAAAGAAAGAAGGAGAAAAAAAAAAGTGAGTAAGGATGAGAAACTAAAAGTTATTCTTCTTGTTTCTTTCAAGTAAAACCCAATTTTTTTTTTTTTGCCCTCCCCCCCCCTCGCCTCTTTCTAGTGTATATGTTGCTTTTTGCTGTTGTGTATTGCCTCTTTTTTTTCCAGGTAAGAAAAAAAGGAAAGGATAATGGTGAGCAAAATTTATAATAAGAAAAGCAAAAAAAAAAAAAAAGAAGTGAAGCAAACCTCTCTTTCTCTTTTCCTTCGTTTCCTTTTCTCTCTTTCTCGCTTATACAAAAGCAAGATATGATAAGCTGACTAATCAAAACTAGCAGTGGCAATAATATATTTTTTTTCATGAAAAAAAAAATAAAAAAAGGAAGCCACAGCAGACCCTCGTGAGGTAATATGTACACTAACAAAAGTACACAAAAAGAAAAAAAAAAAGTGTAACTATAAAAAAAAAAAAAAGCCTTAGTAGGCGGCACAAGTAGTGGTAGTCCTGCCGCTGAAATCACAGTAACTCTATATATATATAAAAGAACTTTTTTTTTAAGGGGGAAAGGCAAATACCAAAATACACAGTGTACTGTGCCTAACAAATAGCGGCTGTACTACAAACTATGTGTATACGTGAATACTCTTGAGCAGTTCTATTTAGCCATTCAGAAAAAAAGAGGAGAAAACAAGAACAAAGAAGAAATATTTTTATTACTGTGTAGTGTCCCCAAAGGAAAAAAAAACCTTTGATTGGAATAGTAAAGTGCGGCGGCATTGATACGGATGCTCAAATACACTTTTACCACAGCAGCTTCATCAATAAATAAAAGGTAATGACAACTCATAGCAAAACAAAGCATTTTTATTTTGTGGATTTTAGGTCCTTCTTTTTTGTTTTTTTTTCTATTATAATAATTTTGGCTAGTCGTGTCTACTAATATCCTTGTAGTCGTTGCAAAGCATTGTGTGTGTGTGTGTGAAGGGAGGTGAAATGCTCTTCCTCATCTTTATTTTTAAAGGTAAGTAAATATAGACACAAATAAGCAATCAAACAAAACAAGAGTGTGTGTGTTATACATAGCCCTCAGTTAACCGATGCGTTAAATAACAAAAAGAAAGCGTTTATTAAATGAAAAAAAATTGAGAATTACCTGTTGTGTGCTCATTTAAAAAGAAAAAAAAAATCTCCCTCTTTCACAGTCCGAAAAAAACGTAGAAGAAGTGAAAAACAAAGAGAGAGAGAGAGTGTCCGTCTTCCTGGGCTCTTCCCCCCCCCCTCTTCCTTCCTACTCCCGTTCTCTCATCTACTTCTATCCACTGCCGCCTACAGAGGTAGAAAACAAACATATATATAACACGCTCTCATATTAACGTCAATTACAACAGCAGCAAAAAAAAAAGTGTTATTGATTACACGAGTATTAGTGCTAAAATTTAGCAAACAAAAAATAATAATAATAAAGGGGGAAAGTAGTCCTATGTGGGATGTGGCACGTACTAGTTGTGTATAATATGCAAGTCCTGCCTTGCATCTTCCCTCTCTCTCTCTCTCTCTTTCGCCCGTGCTGTGTGCTTGTGAGGAGCGTGCGTGCTCGTGCTTGTGTGCATGTGCAGTGAGATGTCTCTCCCGTCCCCCCCCCCCAAAAAAAAAAAACGATGAAGAAGCATCTCACCCGTTCTCTATACCTCCATTCGCGAAGTCTTCCCATTTCAAAGTTGCAAATGGCATGATAGTAAATAAAATAATAATAATAATAATGCACATGACACAAAGGGTCAGCACACGGCTCTGCAACGTTCACGCTTCTATTCTCTTTTCTATTGCCTTCACGCCTACCTCTGAAAGCACAGCCACGGAGGAGAGGGGGCATCCCTCAGCACGCTTTACCACTTTTTCTCGCTTTCCTACTTCTCGCTTGCTCCGCTCTGTCCTCTTTTAGTCCAACTATCCTCTCCTCTACTGTTATCATTATGTTTGGGAATGCATGTGTATGTTTGTGTGTTTGTGTGTGTGTGTGTGTGTGTGTGTACATGTGAATTTTTAATTCACATGTACAACGTCTTGCTGTTCAATGAGCATTTGCTTTTCCTTTTAAAAGAGGAAAAAAAAACATGAATGCACATACATTCCACAATAACCGCACTCAAAAATAATAAACAACTACAATGAGAGTAAGAGGAAAAGAAAGAAACGCGGGACAGAAAAAAAAAGAAAAAAAAAGAAGCTGAAAGTGGCAAAAACGCTTCCCATCTCCTTTCCTCAGACTTACCTGCTGACCTTCTCAATCATCTGTATTTCCCCGTTGCCAGCCACCACCACACATCCCGCTCCGTTACGATGCCCTAGGTAGTTACTACTGCTAAATACCGTGAGCACCTTGTTGCTCTTGCTCCAGCGCAACCCATGCGCCTTCTCCTGATGAGCCCTAAACAGCATCGCGTAGTTATATGCCGTGAGAAACGTATCCACAGCCTTGGCGGAGAAGCTCACAACGTTGTTGCCGCGCGCGTTAATACCAAAGCCCCATCCATTTACATGCATGCCACCCACCATCACACCATCAGGGGTTTCCTCCGGCTCCGCAGGAGTCGGGTCCGACCACATGAGATCAAACATGATGTACCACGCACGGCGTACGTCCTCTCCGGAAGCCTCGGGGATATACTTAGCCTTGAGAGCTGCCTCCGCTTCTGCCACCGCCGCTGCATGTACGGCTTCCTCGGCCTCTTCCGCCATCTCCTCCTCTTCGTCCTCTGTGCGTGCTGTGCTGACAGTCGTCGCGGCGCGTGGGGTCACAAAGTCGGTGGCTTCTGAGCTCATCGACATGTCGTTTATGTCACCTTCAACAGGGTTACCTCCAGCGCACCGGCTCCTTCCCGTCGAAGTACTCGCAGCGGCAGCTCCAGCTGCGGCGGCTTGCGATGATGATGTGTTAGAGCGAGGACCAGTCCCAGTAGTACCAGTACCCTTGCGACGATGTAGCTGCCGCATCGCGCGGCGATAGTCGCGCACGAAGCCCTCAGGCGCCATGAAAGGAAACGCCTTGTAAAGAGGAAGCAGCAGATGTGTTAGAAAATAGTCCGGCGCGCACTCTGGATCATCCTTCGCCGCTGGCGTATTTGGGAAGAGAGTCAACATGCGTGGGAACGATAAGGAGCGCAGATACTCCAGCGCGCCTTCTTCAAGGGGAGGGCCAAAGAAACGAGGGATACCTCCGTGTGTGCAGAAGATGCGCTCTTCGTGAGCCTGGTGTCGCAGCGGCTGACCTCGCATCACTGAGGCGTCACAGATGGTGCTGTAGGTGCCGTGTGCAGTCACCGCCATACTCGCTTCCGCTGCTGCCGCCGCCACGGGCTCTTCAGTGTGCCTCTCACCCTTGCCAGCGTCATCGTGTCTAGTGAAGTGTGCGTGGTCTACCTGCATGCCGACCGCGTGCACTGACATGTGGTCACCGTTGCCTCTGTTCTGCTGCTGCTTTTGAAGGTCCTTCAGCCGTGAAGACGACACGGGAGATGTATCGTTGCTCGCCACCTCATCGGGTGATTGCTGTGGGTGTATAGGAACCGCCAGTTGGCTGACGTAGAGGTTAGGATGCACAGGGTGAGTGCGAGTGCTAAGATATGACGCGTTTGGTGCTCCAGGAATGACCAATTCCGCCGCGAGTGGCAAGTAGCGAAAAAGCGAGGTGACTTCGCGAAAGAGGCGTACTCCCTCGACGTAGCCAAAGACTGTCTGGCATTGGGCAAGAAAGCACCCGCGGCCATACGTGCGCATATCGCCACACACCACGCGATCCTCATGGTTGCCACGCAGCAGCACAATCTTCGACGCATTCATGATCTTCAGAGAAAAGAGCAGCATCACGCATTCCAACGAGAAGGGACCTCGATCAACGTAGTCTCCGAGGCACAGAAGATTTGACGGGGTCAAGTTAAAGTCATGAAATATTAGGATGCGTTTCAAGAAGAAGGAAAGATCCTCAAAGTTGCCGTGGATGTCGCCCAGGACAAAGGCAGGCGCATTGATAGGTGGGAAGAGCCCTTGATGAGGGGAGAGCGTCTCCTGCTCCAGAATAGGCCTCACTTGCGCAATCACGCGATAGCACAAGGCACGAAAGTACTGCTTGCTCTCCATCGTGCTGTAGTACAAGAAGGTCCCGCCAACGTAGTTGCGCATAATGTAGTGGTACGGGCTTTCCTCAAGCTTCGCGACGGGGTCAGTAAGAATGCTGCTGCTTGTGCGATGATCACGCTGCTGCAAAGACCTTCGCTGCTGCTGCTGGTGGTGGTGGTGGTGCTGTTGAGAAATCAGCACAGATGCGCTGCTGTCGTGTGTGTCACCACCGCCGCTTCCGCTCCTCTCTCTCCCATTAGGTGAGGAGTGTCTTGATGAAACAGAATTCACATCATCGCGGCTGCACAACGATCGCAGTGGCGTCCTTCTGTGGTGGTGATCATCTGAGCCACCATCAAGCGGAGACGCCGGGAAGGCTGGCGCGTGCGGGGACATCTTCACTCTTGAGTGCGGCGACACGATCAACTCATTCCGTGTGGTTTGCTTGGTATCGCTGAAGGGGAGAGACTCCTCGTACGGATTTTGCCTAAATCTCACGTCATTCATAATTGCCTCCGCGGCGGCGGCCTCTGCTGCGGCGTCAGTTGTAGAGGTGGGGAGTATCGCATCGAGGTCATCCTCGACGTCACCGTCCACGCTGCCGCCAGCGCTAGTGGACAGCACAGACTGCACCTGATGATGCTCGATGAGCATTTGCCTGTGAAGGGTGCGCAGCGTGGCAAACGTGTTCGGTGTGGCTACGCTTTCCACCGTGAAGGTAAATTCTGGAGATAGACTGGCAGAAGAGCCACCCTCCTGACCATCCACTCCGCATCCTATCCGTGGCTCATGGTCACTGGAGCCACCAAATGATGATGGATGGTGGTCTGCTTCCGCGCCGGATGAAATCGAAACCGACATCAACGGACCAGAGCATGGGCGCAGGCATGGGGTGTCCGCCTCCGCAGGATCGGCGTAGTTGTTCTGCGCAAGAAGCTCGCTAATGGATTTGATCTCCGGCACCCCATCACCATGCACACACCGTACATAGGGGTTCATGCGTAGAGTGCTGAGGTGCACTTGGTGCGTCGAAGTATTAGAAGGAAACAGGGTGCTACCATGTCGGGGCATAACCGACTTGGACGCCTGTGTGGAGCTCCCTGCTGCTGCTGCTCGTGGTAATGCTGTGGCTCCATCACAAGAATTAGAAGAGTGGCTTGTGCCCCTCAGTGACGTCGCTACAGAAGTCTGTGTGGTCACGGTCTGTGCTGCTGCTGCCGTCGATCCTCCTCCTTGTGCAACGGCAATTGGTGCTGAAAGCGTCTCTCGCGGCCTACAGTCAGCCACGCTGTGATAGTGGTGATGGTGGTCACCGTTGCCCTGTTTATCATTCACAGCAAACGTATTAGCAAACGCCTCGCATTGCACATTCGTCCTTGCACTTAGGGTCATGGTCGAGCCACTTCCGCTGCTAGTACCGCTGCCGCTCCTGCTGGTGTTGCTGCTGTTCGTTACGCCTTTGGCGCCTTCACCTGTGCTGTTCTGACTCTGTTGGCCTTGGAGACCCCTGCGACGACACCGCCTGTGATGCTCCAAGCAATCTGCTTCAGCGCTGATATTCTCTTGCCCCTCTTGTGATTGCTGACAAGGGTCTTGCTGACTGCTGAGAGCGGCTTCATTGCACTCGCTCGTAGCACTTGGCGCTGATGCAGGGGATTCTGTCTGCGCGGCCTCTTTGACAGGATATTGTCTGGAGGAGCAGTTGCGACGGCGGTTGCAACCTCGCTGAGCATCCCTTGCGAGTATGTCCGCAGAGTGCTCAGCTGAAGCAGCGGCGTCCTCGTCTTCCTTGTGAACGCCATCTGCAGCGGCGTCGCCGGAAGACATCGTGTAGACACCAAGGCGCAACGACACAAATGTTTTCAAAAAAGAAATGCAAAAGGAATGAAGAAGTTGGCTGGCGCAGCCAGGGGGAGAGAGGCAGGAGTGAACTTCTTGAAAAAAGCTACACAGGCAAAAAGTAGCCAAAAAAAAAAAAGGGAGAGAAAAAAGAAAGGATCCCCTACATGGCAAGAGCAATATCATCAAAAAGAAAAAAATTAAGCAATTCCTATAAAATGAATAATTTCAGATAGATAGGGCAATTTGCATGCATCTAAGGCGTATGGTCTTAGGTCCACCACAAAAAAAAAAAGTGTTTACTGCATATTAAAACTTAATGAATTGTGTTAACATCAATCATTATTTGTTTATTGTCGATTTTTCTTTATTCGTATTTTCAAAAAATGTAGTTACCCGAACATGTACAACGATCTTTTGGTATCGACACCTTGCAAACAAAAACAAACGTTAATGAAATACACTTGCACGCAATGCACACACACACAACAACAACAAAAAAAAATGAGATTTCTTTCCATATTAAAAAAATGAACATCTCTGAAAAAAAAAAAAAAAATGCGATCAATTATTCTGCCGATATGCTACCACTTACCAAACAGCACTACTGTTTGAGTACCTTAGACCTAAATATATAAATATATGCATTCCAATCAAAAAGGATTTACAAAAAAAAAAAAAGAAGGTTGACCCACCTCTGCCTTTACCTCTGTTTCATTTTGTTTTACTCCTCCTTCCACCACGTATTCCCTTTTATTTTTTGCTCTTCACAAAAGACCTACTTGGTAGTCCGCCCACCACCACGTGCTGCCTGGTTTTCTCTTTTAGCGGCCTCGTCATAGAGGCCTGACTCCTCCCACATGTCTATGAGAATGTCAATCATGTAAGGTAAAGGCACTGGCGGGTTAAGCATCTCGCTTGTTGTCTCCCCGACGGCTTCATATATTGCGTTCTCATCGAGCTCTTCCTTAGCGGCCGCGGGAGGAAGGCGCCGGTTGCTTGGCAAGCGGCTAGTGCGCCACGCAGTGCGCAGAGCGCGATACGCGCCTTCGCCGACCTGAAGATCCATCGGCATCGCTCCCTCCTCATAAGGCACACCGGAAGATCGGGAGAGAGGGAAAGGAGCCACAGATGCTTCCTCCAGAGCGGCCTTGGGCGATCCTGTGGAGACGACGACGGCGCTGGTCACTGCGCTTGTGCGACGCACCTTCGCGGGGCCTGCGGACGCGCGATGCGCAGACCAATCGCTGGCGAGGGAGGCCTCTGTTTTGCTAATCCAGTCGAGAGACATAGAAGATGCACGTGGTTGGATGCGTGTAGGGACACACTGAACGGGTCCACTAGGAATAGGCTCGTGTCGGCCGCTTGACGTCATGGCGCCAATTGATGAGAAATAGTACAGCGTGCGATGAAAAAGATAGAGAGAGGGAGAGAGAAAGTAAGTAATCCTACTCCAACCTCTTCTTTCTCTTTTCTTTCTTCTTATTATTCCAAAAGCAATAGGTATATACAATGGCTGGAAAAAAAAAAAAGCCGACTTCACTAAGCAGTGCCAGCAATCGTTGCCACTTAACGCTGCTGACGCTGGAACAATTAAAATATATATATAGTCGTATCAAGACAAAGTAAGTAAAGAAGAAGAAAAGTTGTTATTGAGAACAAAAGAGAGAGAGAGAGATTGTGCTTGCGTGAAAAAAGACATTTAGGCAGCGTAAGAAGTACCTCATTATTATTATTTCTATTATTCCTTTTATTATTATTATTATATATATTTATTTATATATTTATATATACAGAGAGAGAGAGAGAGAAAGAGAAAGAGAGAACTACTCGCCAGAAGCAGGGATAGCAGTAACAATAAAAGTCCACCAGACGAAATGCTACACTATTACTTTGCTTTTTTTTTTCTTTATTGTTGCTGTTGCTTCTGATAGTTGATCACTTAATTTCTTTCTTTCCTTTCCTTTTCGAATTACGATAGCTATTCAATTCACCTTGCCTCGGCCCACGCACACTCTCTCCTGTAATCGCATACAAACACAGAAAAAAAAAGCAGCAGATGCGAATCAGTACGTACAGGTGATTCAGCAAAAATACACCACGGCCACAGCTGCGATATATATCGCCGTCACGACCTCACTTATACTGCTCTCAAGGGATGAGGAAGGGAACGCTCCGACGTAAAGACAGAACGCTAGGGGCTTAACATTCCCTTTGACAACCAAAAAAAAATATGGAGGAAGATAAAACAAAGCAATGTACTATTTGTATATACACGCTCTCATTCATATATGTATTAGTCTTCATTATCTTCGTAGTAATGGTAAAAAAAAAACTTAATGCTGTTGTCGCCTCCATGATACACACACACGCACACTAAAGAAGAAGGAAAGCGTAAACAGTTGACCGAAAGTGAGCAAATGGAAGAAGTACTGTATGCCGATACCAGCAAACGTATATAAATGTAGAAGCACAACCGACAACGAAAAGAAACAAATACTTTTTAAAAAAAAGAACCAAATAGATGCTACAATACGCCAAACAAAAAAAGAAAATTAAGAAGGTAAGAAACGTAAATTTAATCATATTTCTCTCTCCCCCCCCCCCGTCGCCTCCTTTCTTTTTGAACACAGTGAAGTACAGAGGCAATGTCATTTCCTTTCTCTACTCTTCTCCTCCCTCTTCACGCACTCTCTCCATATAGTGGCCAAAGCACACGAAAAGTTTTTGAAGGACAAAAAAAATAAGGGGGGTACGATACCGCTTCTTATCTGCCCTTGGACGCTGCCTGCTGCTCCTGTCTACGAACCACTTCATAGAGGCCCTCCTCCTCCCACTGCGGAGTGAGCAAGTCAATCATGTAGTCCAGTGGCACCGGGGGGTCAAGCGGGTAGCCCTCCATGCCATCGATGGCATCTAAAATAAAGGAGTCATCAAGGTCTTCCTCATCCGTTGGAGGGGGAATCTTCGCTCTAATTGTCTGAGACGCGGGTTGCCGCCACGCAGTCTGCAGTACTCTGTAGTACTCATGACCTACTAGCATCTCATGCATCTGCTGAGTCTCGCCTTGCTGCTGCTGCTGCTGCTGTGCAGGTGGTGGCGCACTAGTAGCCACCGCTGCCGCTGGGCCGCCACCTCCACTGTTTGCGCCTCCTTTACGCGCTGATTCCGCGACGGTGACGGTGCCGTAAGTAATTCCAGTAGACCTGCCCTTCGGAAAGGGAGTGCGGCAAAGTTTCTGCAGTGCGGCCTCTGACGAAACATCATCATCATCATCATCATCATCATCATCATCAGCAGCAGCAGTATTTCCTTTCTCTTCCTCCTCCTCCTCTTTGTCGTTCTCTTTACCTATGTCTTCCATAGTGATCTGGTGCTGGCTGCTCAAGTACCACTGCCGTGTTGTCATAGACTCAATCTGGTAAACATAAGTCAGAGAGACATCACGGTTAACCTTCTTAATCGGAACCGGGGTGCATCCCACTGGGTGTGGGGGGATACGGCTCCCTGTCATCGTTGGGTCTGTGACAACACAGCGTGGACCTGCTGAACGGGAGCAGTCCGCACCATTCATCGCGTTGGCAACACCAGAGCGAGCCTGGCGGGAATTGCTATTCTGACGTTGAGTATCAGGTGGAGGGCGAGCCATGGAAGAGTCAGAGTGACCCATGAGATATAGAGTGAGCCGGAGAAGATATCCCTGTGTGTGTGTGCGCGCGCACAAGCCTGTTTGATAAACAATAATAATAATAATAAATGTAGTTTACCGTACAACAATAGAAAAGAAAAATGAAAAGAAAAAAGATATCTTTTGATTCTGTATGCGCGTTTGTTCAAAATCCGATGATTGTGAAAGTAAGTNAAACAAAAAAACACAAACAGATAAGGTGATAATAGAAATGAAGAGAAAAAAATATATACAAGTACTAGAAAAAAAAAAACAAGTTGTGTGCAATGAAAATACTTCTCCCTTTCTTGTTTTCGTTTTGCTGTGTTTAGTGTCCAGAGAGGAGACAACCTCACTCTTCCTTTTGCTTACCAACTCAAAACTACTGTCAATCACAGTTTTGAAGTAATATGTAGAAATGGAAAAAAAAGGAGAGAATTAAAAGAATATATTTGGCATTTATGCACGCACAGGCAGCTAACTGTGCCTCTAAGAAGACAAAGCGTGCTTATGAACAGCAATAGAAAACTCTCAGGCTGTGTGCGTTCGCTTTCGTTGTGAAAGAAGTAATTTTTATCAAAAGATTTTTTTTTTTTAAGTGTAGAATATCACGATGCGCACCTCATATCAAGTCTTCCCGTCCGCACTCGCAAAAGAAAAAAACAACAGTTGGAGAAGTGTATGTATGAGAGGAAGAGAGGGAATGAATGAATCCTCTCAAGCACCACCCTCTTCCACTGCAAAGACACTTACAGCAGCGGAAGAAGACGAATAGAAGCCCGGGAGACGCCGGAGCAGACGCTTCGACCACAACTCGAGCGTGATCACACTGCGCAACAGGAAGACTTCCTCCTGACAAAAGTTTACTGCTACCCCTTGAGCCGCGCACCACGCCGCCTGACACACGAAAACACCGCAGTCATCTCCGTTGTGCTGCTGGGGCATGTGGTCAACACCGCCGCAGAACCACTCGCTTCCACCGGCCTCGTCAAGCACGTCTGTGTCGCTGCTGCTCCTCTTCTTCCTTTCAGCATAGTTCCCCGATGAGCCAGCAGCATCAGTAGCAGGAGAATGGCAACGTTTGTACTGCAGTTGGGCCGCCGCAAGCGACGCCAGTGTGGGGTACGGTGCTGTAGCAATATCGTCCAAGCTAGATTGTGGTGAAGGGTCATACGAGTGAGCCACCAACAGTGACGGCGCAGGGGAAGGGGTGGCAGGAGCAGTAGTCGCTTCATCAATGAGGATGCGTTTACACTCGCTAAATGCATGTGCCAGCCGCCTCAGTACTGCGTAGGCGCGGGCCCTACCTCTCTCAGATCCACATAGACTGTCGTACATGTACCATGTGTCTTTGTACGATGTCGCCGCGCCAGTTGCCTCGCTCCTGAAATCTTTGTGTAGCACCGCAAGAGCCCAGTGCTGGTCGAAAAGATTCACAGGCACCAGCACCGTTCGCACTGTCGTCGTCGTCGTCTTCGCCGCCGTTGATGTTTCCTTCGCGGAGACCCCAGACTCCTCAGGCTTACAGGGAAGTAAAATATGTGACCGACGCCTCAGCCACCGCGGCAGAGCGCTGTTCTTCGCCAAGGGAGGAAACGCAGTAGCAGCAGCGTCAACGCCGCCGCCTCCTTGAATCTCCGATTGCACTTTGGCGTAGAAATGCGTCCCTAGAGATACTACTGTGGAGCCCTCGCCACTCATCTTGTCCCCTCCGCCGCACTCTTCGCAAAGCAATTGTAGATAGTTGTTGATCACCTGGTCATTCAGCCACGTGCGTGGCCGCAAGGTGGATAACTGGGCATACGTGATGCTGTAACCAGCGCTCTGAAGCGACACCGCCACCTCGTCACTTCCCCGTATCGCATGAATGCGAGTGATCACATCTGTGTCTGCGTCATCCAGCACAAGGCCGTCTAAAGAGGCGGGGGTGCTACTCTGAATGTGCTTCAAGACTCCTGTAAACCTTGGCGCGCGACCTTTCTTCTGCTCTTGTAGCGTCTTTCCTTTAGAAGGCCTAATAATTGTATTAACAGCGTTGACTCCGTTGCTGCTTGTTGCCACCGCAGATCCAATAATGCACTTGCGACGGCACGTACGCAGTGCCCTGCGCAAGAGCCACTCGGAGATACACCGCTCGGCTGCAGCATGCGTGCGTGCCACTGCCTTCCTCACAACGGCCTCCGCCACCTTAGCACAGCAATTTTCCAAGAGCCGTTGATAAACAGCCCGCACTGCCGCGTCGTGTGGAGTGTGTGTCACAGCTGTCAGCAAGCTATGATTCGCTGTGTGCTGCATCCTCTCGTTCATTGCCGCGTCCATGAATGAGGCATGCTCAGCACGGAAGGCGCGTCTGGCGCGTGTTGTTGCTGCTGCCGTTGTCGCCGATGACTCATTGTATCTCAAGAATGGGAGCTGTGTGTGTGCAACATGGGGAGATAGAATAGACGAGCGATGCCAATCGCCAGGATGACCGCGTGCATCATCGCAGGTTGAGGTGAAGAAGCCAGTGTTGCCCTCTGAGTCGTAAGCAGAGGCATAAAAAGATGTGCCCGACCGTGTTGGCGAGGATGATGGCACTGAGGAGAAGCACGATGACGCAGAGCCTGGTCCACTGCCTTCTTGCTCCTCATCCTCTTCATTACTATCGTCCTCTTGTTCATATCCAGCAGGGCCACGTCCCAAGCGCAGATACCGGCGTCTTGCCTTCTCGTTATCTTCAAGACAGCGAGAGACATGAAGGACACTATGCATCAGGCGATCCGCTGCAGCACTGGTATCACCACAACTCTTCTGCATACCACCATTTTTATCTTGGCTGTCCTGATCGTTACCTTTGAAGTTATAGTAATGTGAACGATGATGATGATGATGATGTTGGTATTCAGTTTGAACAGCATGCTCAGCCGTGGCGCGTGTACTGTTCGCCGAGCTAGAAGCTGCCTCCCTCACCACAACCTCCTCCTCCTCGCTTTGGTCTGGTTGCACGTCTCCATGTGTCTCTCTCTCTTGAGCACTTGCTAGCGCCACGTCCTCCTCAGGCTGTGACCTCGACACAGACCACCCCAACGGTCGCTCCCACGCCGACAACGGTATCAACCTCACATGACGCTTGATACGGTGCGCAAGACGAGTCATCCCTCGCGTTACGCGTCTTGCCTGTGCGGACCGACGCGCAGCACGCAGCCTACGCCCTATTGATTGGGAAAAGACACGCCCCAAGAAAATCGATGCTAGCTCAGGCGGTTCTAGTTTCCTTCCATATTGCTCATTGTAGTTTCTGTTGATTCCGCTACCTGTTGCAGCTCCTCCTCCGCCGATGTCTTCACCGCATGTTTCATCCTGATGATCCCCCACTTCCACGACCACGCTGCCGCCACTATTCATCGCCCTCGCACCAAAAGCGGTTGTGTTGTCTTCACCAAATCGTCTATAAATCTCAGCTCGTTCTTCCTCGGCCGCTGCATCAAACACGCCACACTGTGAAGTTCCACGTAGGCTAGAGCTCTCTAGAAGGACGTGCACGCATTCCTCTTCTTCCCGGCAATGCGCGCGAGCACCTGCACCGCGCTTGTCGTGGCCGCCACTCTGCCGCTCCTCGACTGCGTTGTGACCGTCATGCCACCGCGCCTCACTCGGCGCTAGTTGACGCGCAAAGAAACGAAGAAGCGGCTTCACATAGCGCTCGCCAAGTCGTCGCCAGCGCAGAGAGCCCCGCCATCCTGAAGCACGTGGCACACCCCCTTCGCTACTACTCGCGGTTTCCATTTTATGCTCGGGAGCGTGGGGAGAGGAAAGGCCATTCCCTTGCCCTTGCACTTGCTGCTGTTGTTGTTGCTGTGTGAGTGAAGCAGGCGCCTCACGCCTCCTCCCTGTTGCGCGCCAACGCTCCATCGCCTCAACCTCCGCCCTGTAGCGCAGTACAAGAGAGTCTAGCACGAGTTCCTCTGTCTCTTGCCTGCTGTTTCCTTGCGAGTCATGCCCGTCGGCTCCCCGTGGGTGTCTCAGAGGTTTTGGGTCAGAGGCCAGGGTCGAAGACAGAAAAGGCAAAAAGCGTGGTACGCCTCTTCTCCAATGCGTGTTCATGAGCAGCCTGGATGTGCGGTGCGAGGTCGGTGGTGGTGGTGCAAGCGTCACGCCACTACACCACCTGCCATCACCCCCGTTACGACGCAATGCAGAAACTGAGACAGACGGCGCAGGTGGGACGCGAATCGCGGGACTGGGCTGGTCGCGGTATCCCCACTTATCTCCTCGTTTTCCCTTGCAATGTCTACAAGCGACTCCTCTGCTCTGTGCGCGGGGAGTTGTCTTCCCCCCTGCGACCTTCGATGAGGGAATCAACGATGAAGAGGAGGAGGAAGTTGGCGTTGTGAAAGAACAGGCAGAGGCACAGGATGATGTAGCATCTCGAAGGCCTCCACATGTTTGACCATCAGCAGCAGAGTCATTGGCATTCAGCACAGAAGTCGGAGGAGTTGCCGTTGTAGGCAACGTCGTCATTGCAAAATGCCTAAATTTTTTTTGAAAATCTTTATATGTGTATGTGTGAAAAAAAAAAAAAAGATAGGAACTAGTATCCAGTAACTTCTTTACGTATGACAGAGCGTACGCATGAAGATACGTGCTATGAAGATATATATGTGTATATTTTTTTTTTGGAAAAAAAAAAAATTTCAAAGGTTTGAAGTTGTTACAACAAAGGAAAAACAACAACTCAGTACGCTATCATGGAGTAGCACGAACGTATAAAACACCTCCAAAACAGAAAGGGCAAAAAAAAAAAAAGATAAATTAAATCTGAATACAAATAGAACTTTCAGATTAAATGTAAATATAATATGGCTAAATGTTTCACTTTCTTTTTTGTTGTCTCCCCCCTCTTTATATATGCACTACTATTTCGAAAGCTCAAAAAAAAAAAAATGCAACTCCACCACATTGGGAACATCACCAAATGGTCGCACATACTACTTATCCAAATAGCAATACAGTCTCACACACCACACACACATATATATATATGGAGAGAGAGAGAGATAGACGTGTTCAAGTGCTGCTGCGTTCATACTTTTCACTTTCACAGAGACAAAAGAAAAAAAGAAAAGCAGGAAAACACACATACCCACAAAAGCAGCAACAAGCAAACAAATATGATATTCACGCATCAGAAAAAAAAAAAATGAATCATCACATTTGTCTCCCTTACACATCGCACCCCTTCAACTCCTTGTTTTTATCCTCTACTCCACTAATGTGTTAATACATGCAGGGAAGGAGGAGGAAGAGGGGGGGATACTCGCCTTTTTTTCCCTCCTATCTCTCTACCATATGTACTCAACGTAGTGACAGACAGTAACAGAGAATCAACAAGAGACCGCAACCACACTCGAGAGATAAATATATATATAAAGATAAATCGATTTGACTAATCTCTCTCCTCTCCTATTTCACCTCCATTTTTTTTTTCATTTTTTTCATTTAAAAAAAAAAAAAAGAAAAAAAGAAAGGTAACAAAAAAACAAAGGGAAATGGAGCGGGCGACAAAAGTTATAGCATTATTTTTTCAAAAAAAAAAAAAAGCTTAGTAAAGATCGACTACATTTTACTACTGGTAGTCATCAGCATCGAAAGTGGGCAGCCCCGCAGCGTACCCACAGTGAGCATAGTCCGTATTGCCGCCCCATGGAGCCTCAGGCAGCCTTACCCCCTCCTCTTTGTCGCTTCCCATAATCCAGTCAGCAAGCAAGAAGTACTTGCTCCGTAGCAGTTCCGCGGCGGTGGGGCGGCGAGCCGGGTCGGCCTGCAGGCACCACCGCAGCATCGCCTTGCACTCATCGGAAAGATGATCTGGCAGAGGCATCACCACGGGCGGAGGTTGAGGGTAAATAGACGGCGGCAGTCGCTGCTCCTCCCTCACGGCATCCTCGTGCCTCATTAGAGCATCGAGGCGAAGATTGTACCAGCGGCTGATCGTCATCGCGTGTTTGGCGTCGTACTCGTCCTTTTCTTTTCGTGTACGTGGCTTCGCAAAGGGGAGGTCATTGGGGGCGCAATCTTCAAAAAGAGCACCATCAGGCGTGACAAGCTCAATAAAGGTCATCGCAAAAGCGTAGATGTCACTTGCCTCTGAGAAGTTCTTGCTCTGAAGCACCTCTGGGGCGGCGTGTGTGATGGATACAAAGCGGTGCACTGGCACGTCTGTGGGCTTTAAGGCGCTGCCCTGAGCGAGGGCACGTCGCAGACGTGCAGTGTGGTTCAATTTTACGAGTGGGCGTCGGGATCCAATTAGGGGCTCACTCACCGTTACTGGGCTGCCAGCACCACTACCGCCTGCTGCTGCTCCCGTGGCGGCGCTCGTGTTGTCCTCAGTGATGGGCAGCCGTACGGCGCTATACGCCTCGTCAGAGTGCGCTGAAAAAACAAAGCGCGACAGGTCAGTGTTGGCGGGGATAAGCTGTGGCGGTGCGACAGTGCCCTCACCTGGAACGATAACACGAGGGCTTGCATGGCCCTTTGTCGCCGCTGCAGCGATGTTAAGTGAGTTCGCGCTTGTCGCCGTCTCCGCGCCGGCGGATGATGGAAGAAACCGATGGGGGCAAACAAGTGCAATGCCTCCGCAGTGGGCATCAGTCAAAGATAGAATGCGCACCGCAGTGTCAACAGCGGCTTCAGAGGCTCCCAGCAGGGCCAGCTCACGTGCGTGGCCTCTCTGAATGAGCTCGGCCGTGGCTTGGCTCTCAATTCCGTTATGAGGGGAGGGCAGCGGCAGTTTATTGACCTCTTCGTAGTCATGATCCTCTAGATATTTACGGAAGGACTCGTGCTGCCAGCGCTGCTCATCCGGCTCTTCATACGCAAAGCCGCGACTTGCTGACATGTCCGTCACAGAAAAACTGCAGTTATTGTAGTTCCCTGAGTTGGCAAAATGCAAAGGGCTGCTTGAGCTCCCCACAGCCCCATTTGATTCACTACCGCCATACCAGTGCTGTGCGTCCCCGCCAGTCGCGCCGGGGCTTGAGCTCCCAAGATCCAACGGGGCCACCACACTTTGAGACTTGTGCGGAACCATGGCCGGCGAGGCACTCAGAGAAGGGGAAATACTCACCTGCTGAGGCCCAACTGTCATAACGGATTGATCACGTGGTCGAGGGTGGTAGTCTCCCAGTGCGCCCGGCACGCCGTTCATCCTTTCCTCAACGTCAAAATGCTGAGGCAGCAGAGGCGCGGGCTGGGTAGACGCACTGGTTGCTGCTTCGTTGCACACTACAGCATTGCCAGCACCATCGTTCATGTTGTTGTTGTTGTTGTTGTTGTTCACCTGCTTACCTGTGAGAGCAGTCGTACCAGCTGCGCCACCCTTTGCCGGCCTCAAGCTGCCAAGCTGCGCCGCCCCGGCGCTAGTAGGCGGCATAGGGTGGGGGTCAAGCAGCGTGAGCAGACGTACAATATTGCGTGCTGGTACACGCGAGAGGTGACCAACGGGTATGTCGGAGATGTACGCAGGGAACAGGCTTCTAAAAGCGGCGTTCAAGGGGCAGTTAAGGAAGATACCTCGCGCACAGATATCATACTGGAGCACGCCGTCGTCGTGTAGGCTTAAGAGCGCTAAGAGAACCTCGCGCATGAAGGCGCGCGCGGTGAGCTCGTGGAGGTGCGTGCGGTTAAACCTTTCACGTGTATCGCGAATTTGATAATTACGCAACGTCCCATATTTGGCAAACTCGGTGTAAATGCGCAGCCTCGTGGGTTTGCCGCTGTCTGCAGGTACGCCAGGGATGTCACAAAAAGAGATACTCGTCCGTGCGCCTTTAACAACCCCGCCTCCAGCTCCCCCTACGCGACGGTTGCGCAAGGTGGCGCTGCTACCTCCTCCTCCTCCCTGCTGCTGCTGCTGCTGTTGTGGGTGCAGGTGCCCAAAATAGCTAAAACTCGCACGCTCGTCGGGATGCGTTGTATCATCTGCGAATGCATATTCCATCTGGATGCACTGGATCACGTAGGGGCAATACACTGATATACGTGTCCACCTCCGCACCTCATCACAGACAAGATCCAGCGTGCATTGCGTGGTGCTGCGACTGAGTAGCTGTATATCCTTCATCGCGATAAGATAATGCTTGCCTTCACTCATTGTGTAGGTCTTTGGCGATGGCTGAGCAACTAGGACGCCAGAATCAGCACGGGCTGGCGTACCTGAACCCGCACCTTTTCCCTTTCCATTGGACCGCGAGGCAACGTTCTTTGCCATCGATAACTCGCCCTGCTCGACAACACTCATGCGCGAGCGACCAGGATGAATGGTATCGAGCTTGCCTACCAGCACGGTCATGTTTGCTAAGAATACCTGACTGAAGCGTCCTTTACCAACAGCAGGCTCATCTGGCAGCGGCTGACACTGGTAAACAGTCACCATCGCCGGAGCTCTCTCAGGCAGCGGCTGCCCTGGTGGAGCCGTGGATGCCGCCCTCACGGTAACTGTACCATTATTTGTCGACTTGAACGTCGATCCGCCCTTCCTGCCTTCTGCATCGCGGCCAAAAGGAGTGGTGGGACGGGCCGTCATCGTGTCAATGTCCTCCTGAGTAGGCACTATGATCCCCTGCATGATAGCTGCTCGGCGGCACTCCTGAAGCGACTGACGATACGCTTTGGCCGTCTCCGCATCTGGCACGTACGGAGGCACACCACCGCCATCACGCCTGTGTCTTTCTTCAGCACTACCACCGCGTGCGCCGCCACCAGCACCACCGCCAGCCCCGCCTCTCTTGTCTGCTGGACTGTGCTTCTTTCCTTTTGAAGAAGAGCAGCCCATCTACTGCTCTTCTATTTTTTTTTTCCTTCCTTCTTCCTTCTCTTAGTAATATAATTTTACTAGATAAGTTGCTTTTGTGAGCTTTGTAGCTAACGTTGCGCAAAGAAATATAAATATGTGTACCACTCTGTGGGTGTGGGTGTATCTATTTTTTTTTATATCTGTTTTCTTTTTTCCCCTATGTTAAATTTTACTTTTTTCGGCCTATATATATTGTGTTAAGCGGCGATACTTCCGTGTTGCTCTGGTATACTCACACCAAGTCGTTCGCAACCACTCCTATATGTTCTTTCCCTTCCCTCTATTAGTGTTTTTATTTTTTTTAAGGAGAAAGAGAGAGAGAGAGAGAGAAAAGGAAGAAAAAGAAAACACAAAAGAAAGGAATAAAAGATTAAAGTGATCAATCGTCATGTATATATAATGGTGATAATTGTTTTTCAAAGTCAAGCTGATAAGCTTTACAGTGTAAGCAGAGGGGGGGGGCATTTTAATGGTTCACGTGGCAGCCGCTGCTTCTTGTCATAATGGAGCCAAGAATATTTATATCATCTATCGGGGATGAGCTACCCCAAGTACTGAGAAAAGATTTTCGTACCTCTCCGTCAAATTGTCAGAAATGAGTAGGAAGAAAGAAAATGTGAAAGAGAAGTAAGACGTTCGACTGAATTCATAAAGTGAAGAGCAATGTTCTGTGGTAGAAGAGAGAAACATGGTGCTTTGACATGCCCCTCTCCGCTTTATTGACTCTCTCTCTCTATCTGCTCCACCCTATTTTACTTAAAAAAAAAAACGGTCTGTCTTGCTAATATAAATATATATATATTTTTACGCCTCCTTAATAAAAGCAATGCCGCCGCCTGCACACTCATTCTCAATACACACAAGCAGTGGGCATAAACTACGCAAGTCCGCAAGCTGAGAGGAAGGAAGAGGATCCAAAGAAGAAGAAGGCAAGGGACAGATGGATGTGCTATCACTAGCTGCTGACCCACCACTTTCGTGGAGAAGAGCAGAGCGCAGCCACTGCTGGCAGGCGCACAGACGCCCTTCGTCCTCTACTCCCGCATTGCCAACGCGGAATCGCTCCTCATCGCACTCGCTCTGCTTTCTCACACGCTCAGCAGCAGCGCAATGATAGTGGCACTCTTCTTCCTTTGGCGAAGAAAGAAAACTCCTTACATTTGCAACCGCCTCCTGCCAGCGTGTGTCATCGCTTTGCATCTGACGTTGTAATTGTAGTCCTCGTGCGCATAGCTGCCTCACCCCCTGCTGCTCTTGCTGCTCCTGACGCCTCAAACCAAACAAGATGGCATCATGTAAAGTAAATCGGCAATGGTCTAAGGCAGAGGTCATATCTTTGTCTTCCTCTGTGATGCAGCGATGGCATTCATCGTCATCTTCTTCTTTGTGACATTCCTCAGTAGTGCCGTCTCGCTGGACGTAACGAAGAGAAGAAAGCAGCTGGGCAGTACCACATGGTGCCAGTGTCGGTATGACAGTGCTCGTCATGTTCACAATATAACTCACTACATCACAGGCTTCCCTTCTGGTGATGGTGGTGCTCGCACCAGCTGGCAGAGCAGCAGCAACAACTTCACACAGGCACGCATGGAATGCACGCAGTTCTGCATAATACATGGCTACAGTTGCGATGGCGCATTGCACATACAAAGAAGCAACATCAACCCACTTGTCGCCTCCCACCTTCTCTCCGCTTTCCTCTAGAGCAACTAGTGATGTGGATAGAGAGCAGAGATGCAGACCGTAGGCTTGACTAGCGCGGAGAAGATAATAACCTATGGAGGCGACAAGCGCCACGTCATGCTCCTCACCATGTGTAGACTTGGTAAAGTCGTGTTCCGAGTCATCTTGCATGAAGCCCAACACGCAGCGCGGCGAGAGCGGCCGCCACCGTGACGCAGACCCCACCGCGCCTGAACTCTCCTGTTCCTCCTCATCCTCCTCATCAGCAGCCGCCTCTGCGTCAGTCAAATCGGACAGATACTCGGCGAGAACGTAAAATGGGTTTCGGCGTGCCTCTGCCTTGGCTGCACTGACGTACTCCGCAAGGACTCTCAGTATCAAGCGGACTGACCCTGCTAGCGTAGAGGAGGAGAAGAAGGAGGAGCAGCAGATAGAGCCACAAGGTCTCAATAAAGAAGACAAGGAATTGCCAGCATATCGCCCAACGTGCGATTCATCTGCTGTACATCTCTCATTCACCTCCCCCCTTCCTCGACCTCCTTCCTCCTCTGTCTCTACATCTTTGTTATTAGATACTGCCGCTGTGTGGAGTGGCGATGCCCAGCATGTGTCATGTAATTGAGTCCGCATATCAGCCAGACGCCTCTCCATTGCTTCTAGACGTTCGCCTATCGTCTTGAAGAAACCCTTCACTTCCGCGTGAAACCACGGCACTACAAGTGTCTGCCACACGCCAGCAATATGCTGCTTGGCCACTCGCACCTGTGCCCAGTGCTTATATGCAACGGATGCGGGAGTCATAAACAGTCTCTGTGGTGACTCCTTAAGAGGTGGCAACTGTGAATGAAAGATGAATGATTGTGAGGTGGAGGGCGTAGGCAGTGGCGCAGGTATGAGAGAGCCTTCAATCTCAGGGACCTCTTCTTCTAGCACACACAGGAGTTGTGCCTGAGCACTTTTGCGCTGTCGCCTCTGAAGCCTCTCACGTTTCTCAGCGCTTCGCAGTGCCTTCTCAATGCGGTGCAAGGAGGCCTGCACTCCTTGCTGCTGTGTGCGTGGTGGGTCTTCTTCACTACTCCGCAAGATTGCCCCTTGTGAAGCCGATGGCACACAGTCTGATGTTGTCATTGTTCTTTCTTTTTTTTTTTTCTTAAGACGGTCTGAATATTCGTCTCTGTGTAATGGGGGTGGATGATGTCTTTATCTAAATATGGGTGTAATAATCTGAGTTTTCTTTTTAAATGCAATACGTAAATATATAAATAAATAATCTGTATTAGAGGTGTGCCTAACAAAAATAAAAATAAGAGAAAAAAAAGGGGCTGCTTTACAAATGGAATTACGCATTCGATTTTTTTTTTTGAAAAAAAGCTTTCCTTTGCCCCGCAGTATAGCGTATAGCTGAAGAACACAAAGGCAACACCACGCGGTGCCGCAATAAAAGCAAACTTGTGTGTTGTGTTTCTTTCCCCTTCGCCTTTTTTTCTTTTTTTTTCATGGGCTGCTTGAAGTAAAAATTCCTTCGTCAATAGAACGCAAAGCCAGTAGTGAACTTAAGCAGGCGCATTTCGTTTCGTTTCACACACAAAAGAAAAAAAAACGAATACACCATTTTTTCTCTCTCTATTCATTCTGCTTATACATGTATATACAGATATATTCTCTTTCCGTAGATATTCATTTTACACCATAGAATCTGGCAATGCGGTCTGTAGCGATGAACGAAAAAAAAAAAAGAGAGAGAGAGAGAAGGAGACTTCCTTCATGGAAAGTAAGCAACACAGGCTCTTTACAAAAGAGGAAAATAAAAAGAAAGGGAAAAAAAAAATGCAGGCACGACTTCTGCTTCCCCCTCCCTCCACAGACCCATTGCGTACGTCTGTGCACGTGTATGCGCTACTGACCTCCAGCATGAACATTCTCTCTCTCTTACATAGCACTGATGGGCATAGAGGTACCACTACGAGCAACGATCTCACCATCCTCTACGTCCTCTGGCCGGAGTGTACTGCTATTAAAGAAAGCCTCCTCCACGCGATGGCGCCGTCTCGCCGGCACACAAAACCGATAGTAGACAACCTGCCCAACCACTACAAAATCCATCGATAACTGAAACGCCCCACTCACAGCAAAAGGGAGAGGCTGCTTATCCAGGACAAAGTAGACAATCTTTACGATATCTCCGACTACCCACGTGAGTATCAAGAAAATGGACAACCCTTCAGTCGAGCGCCGCCTGGCATTGTGAATAATCTGAGGAAGAGCCAAGCAGGCCTCAATGCCAAGAGCGACGTAGCCCACCACTTTAGGCGCGGACTCCCAGAAGGACCCCACAACGAAGTAGTACGCCATCACCACCACAAGGGAGGATATCGCCCATAGAAAGTAACGTATGATGAAGGAGGCAGGCCGGTGGCTCATGAAGTGGTTCTCTGCGGCGTCTACCAGCTGAAACAAGCAAAATGTATCCCTGCTAGACTCGCGCGTCTCCACTACAAGATCGCCAGACTGCGGAAAGTTATCTTCCATCGCAGCAGCAACCGTTGGAGAGCGGAATGCGCCATCGTCCATCGTGCTGCCGCTTCCCTCCTGTTGCTGCTGCTGCTGCTTCTTCTGAATGCCAACACGAACCACCAGCGCCGGCTGCATGCCGAGCTCTCCGTCCTGTCCCAATATGTTAGCCTCCGTGCTCCCGCTTGATACCATCTCATTCATCGCATGTATAGAGAGTACCTTGACGAGCAACACGCCGTGAACAAAAATGGCCACGATGGACTGAAACAACAATGCACGTGCGAAGCGAAGGCCAATAAAGAACATCACGCGCAAGGTGTTGCTAGAAAGCAAAATAATAGACACAAGAGGGGAGTAGCCCTCAATGTTGTTCGAGGTGGCAATTGAAATTAACTGCATCACGTAGCCAATATGAGAGCCGAAAACGAGACTTAGTTGGAAAAGAAAAACACCGAATGTCTCTAGAGAGGCTTCACGCACCGCCGAGTTGTCCTGCACCAATGTCGAGCGCACATCCTCCATAATGCAAAGCAAAGTTTTTCTCTCGTTGTTGTTGTTATATACACAAAGCAACCAAAGGAAGAAAAGCAATAAATAGAAGATACAATATTTTTCCTTCTCAAAGAAAAATTGTAACAAAATCAAAAACACAACTACGTAGAAAATAGAAGATATAAAAATCTGTTGGTGAATTGCTAAGATAGCAATGGAAAAGAAGAAAGCGTGAGAAAGAAAAAACAGAGAAAAAAAGAAAAGGGAGAAAGAAGAAAGTTAGTTAAAGAGAGAAAAAGAAGTGAGCTAAGCATTGTTACAGAATGACATCGCCGCGTTGAAGAATGTTGACTCAAAATGAAAAGCCGCTCAAATGCGCCTTCTCTCCCTCTCTCCCTCTGGAAAAGAGAAAAAAAAAGGAAAAAAAATAGAAGAGAAAAAGGCTCGCAAACCCATCATTTTTTATTATATATAAAAAAAAAGGAGAAAAATAGGAGAAAAAAAAATGCATCTTGTACGCACTTACTTATAAAAAACATTCGTGTTGGTTAAAATAGAGAAACAGCTGAGTAGTGAAGCAGTTTCCCCACTTTCTCTCCCTCCCCTCCCCCTCTTCTCTCTCACACATCGTTAGTTAGTGGGCTGAACAATATATGGCCCCTCTGTAATTTTCAACACACACACACACACACCTCCTATTTGAGAAACAAAAAAAAATAGAGTCACTCAATGTATACCTCTCGACAAAAACATCGCGCGCTCTCTCTCTCTTTCCTTTCTCGTCCTCATTTCATCGAAGCCTTCTGAGTCACATGATCCAGGTTCTGCTTAAGATCAGCCCCTAGCTTAATGAGACGCACCACAGCCTCCTCTGCGGCGTTCGGTACCCAGTCCGGCGGCTTCTCCTCCCCAGCCTGTGATGTTGCCGCGGCCGCCTTCTGAGAGTCCTCAAAGCGTGTCTTGGCCTCCTCTAGCGCCACTTGATACCTCCCAACAAGGCACTCCTGTACAGACTGCGCCGTCGCGGGCACCATCTGTTCCACCGCGCACGCCACCCCCTGTGGGGTACGCAAGACGCCCCAAAGCACAGCGTACACCTGACCAATAACAGCCGCCTGTTGAAGAAAAAGCAGTTGATGCGAGTCAGAAATGCGCGCGGACGCATCCGAACAGTCTTGCTGCTGCTGCTGACGGCGCTTGAGAGCAACCTCAGTAGGGGTGAACAGATCAGCAAGGTCAGTGCCGTACGCGTCTGGCAGCACACGAATTGCATCCGCCGCACCCCGCAGAATAGCCTGCAAAGCCGCCACTGTGTTGGCAGACGTGGCCACCTCATCCCCGGCCTCACCAAGGTGGCTTAGCACAAGCAGAGACTTTGATAGGAGCGTAAAGACAGCCGTCGTGTACGGTGAGGGGCCTGAGCTAGAGGGTGAGGAGGACGACGACAATGATGGCTTTAAAGTATTGCCACTAGTGGTGACAGAACTCAGCGAATCCAGCTCTGTGTGCACGCGCACTGCTGTTGCGAGAGCCATATTACTCACAAGACCGTTAGCCAAGACGTCCGTGACGCCGAGCGCCGCTGGGGTCGGATACACAGCAGAGGCGCCAGCAGCAGCGGAAGCATCCATGTCATTGCCCTCAGTCATCGATCCCGTGACCTTTGCAAGATCCTTACGAGTGCTCGTCATGTGCTCCATGCTACCCAACACAAAAATACGTGTGTCATCCTGCAGCTTGGCAAGCTCCTCCGCACCAGCCTCGCGCACGCCCTCCAACTCCGTCACGAGAAAGAGCGCCGCCTCCAGCAGGCTCGTCAGTGCAGCCACATAACGACGGTTGGTCGCGTCATTCATCTCAAGAGCGTCTCCACCATCCGTGGCGGAACTCTCCTGATTCACATTTGCCGCTTCGTATAAAGTGTCAAAGACCAGCGCGAGGTTTGGCGCGTGGCCGCAGATACTATCCAGTGCAAGCCAGCCCTTGTGCAGGGGCGGCAGCAGTGCGACCACGGCGGCCTGCTGAAGAGGGGAGGCGTGCTCCAGCAACACGGTACCGTGGCGGCGCGAGGGGAGTGACGCACCATACGCTCCATCATTGCGGCCATCACGAACGAGCAAGGCGGAGAAGAAGAGCAGCGTGCGCACCGTGGCATCCACTGCAGCGTAGCTCACCTTCTCGTAGTTAAAGGAGATGCTACTCGTGTTCGCGGGAGCCTCTGCACCAAGTACCGCGGTCAGGGCACCGAGCGCAGCATCCAGCGCGGTGCAACGCACCCGCGTCAGACCCATCACCACCTCATCCTCGTTCACCTTCCCTTGTGCAGCCCCCCTGCTGCTCGACTCCTCGCTCTCGCTCAAGAGGGTCGTGATAAAGTCGGACAGTGTCTCCTCCGCTCCAGCTGCTGCTGCGCGTGCCGCCCCAGTGCCGGAGAGGCAGATCAAGTTGAGCGCAGCGAGTGCGGCCCAGCATTGTCCCTTGGGGCTAAGGCGCGACGCCATAGAGAGCGTACCCAGCACCTGCTCGATGGCACCATTCTTCACGAGACGTTCCGCCACTGAAGAACCCACAGACCCGCTTGCACCACCAGCATGAGTACTGTCGTTGGAAAGCTGGCACATGTTAGCGAGGCAGCGGCAGCAACGCTCGCGCACTTCTGGCGAGTGTGGGTAGGCCGCCATAACTTGAATGACAAGATGCATAGAGCTCTCCTCTCCCTGGCTAGCTGTAGCAGCAGAAGAGGCGCCATCGTTGTCATTTTCTATCGAAGTCTCCACACGACCTACTTTGCCGCTAGCACCAGTAAAGTCGAACTGCACGCCGTGCGTCGTCGTCGCGGCAGCACTCAATGAAGCATTGCTCTGGCTGCTGCTACACATACAATATGCAAGCAAGCGCGAGTCATCATCAGTGGCATCCAGCTGAATAACTTGACCCATAGCCGCTTTGGCGAACTCCTCCCCGCCGGTCTTGTAGTGAGCAACAAGCTCCTCCAGGATGGTGAGAAGAGGAGCAGTAGGTTGTGTGAGAGGATGACCGTCAGCGTCAAAGAACAATCTACGCGCCTCCGCCAGTGGAAGAGCAAAACGGGGAAACACACGGCGAAACATTGCTTTACTTCTTCCCCCTTTTTCCTTCCCTTTCCTTATCGACTATAACTGACAGGTGAATGTTTTTTTTTTTTTTTTGGGGGGGGGGAGGGGAAAAGAAAAGAAAATGAAAGAGTGAAGGCAAAAGTGAGGCGCTTTATATGAAACATATGCAACGAGCGAATTCATATTATCCATTTTTATATTTTGCTTATTGGTTCGCCTCTCTCTTCTTCATTTTTTTTTTTAAGCCATGACGACAACAATAGATAATAATAAGATAACAGTAGCACAACTGAAAGAAGAAAAAATGCGAATATATATATATATTACCCGAGCATTAAACCTCTCTTTACAACAACAACATACAAGATACTTCCAACCTCGAGAAAACGCTAAGCTGGCTCTCCTCACGCTTCAAGGTAGAGAAGAAAAAAGATTTAAGAAAAAAAAGCAGAAAAGAAAAAGGATGTCTGCTACAAATACAGTCACACACATATACGCACACACATCTAGAGAGAAATAATGTCCCTATTTTCCTTTTTTTTTCCTTTAAAAAATATTCTTTAATCTTTCTTGTGAGCGTTAGCCTTCGCACCTGCGGCCTTCCCAAATTTACCACTACTGTTGTAGCCGCCAGCGCGGAACTTACGTTGTGCGATCTTGCCAGACTTTGTCTTGAACTTGTCGTATGAAAGCTTTTTGTTGAGGCGCGGATCCTTTTTGACCGACATGATCTTCATCTTGCGCACCTGATTCCGCGTCTTGCTCTTGACCGTCTTTGGAATAAAAGCCTTCCCTTTCGCCTTGCAGTCGCGGCGACGCTGATTGTTACTGCGACCCATGTCTGCAATAACACTATTAGTAACAATATTTAAAAAAAAAAAAACCTGTTGGTAAATATCGTTCTTTCGTGGAAAAATAAAATAGATTTAAAAAAAAATGCTTATGAAAATTATGAAATGGACTGTGGTGTGTAGTCAGTGAGAAACAAAAGGAGATGAGGGAAACGCTACTATCGTTTGCTTGTCTTCCCCTTCTTGTATGAAAAAAAATTGTAGCTGTGATCCCTTAAAAAAAAAAAAGGAAATACGTTAGTTCGCAATAATTGAAAAATAGGAAACAGCGGAGAAGAAAGATGGCAATAGCTTTGAGAAAACAAAGAAGTAGTTTTCAGAAAGAAAAATAAGCATGCGATGGACAATATATCAATATATGTGTATATGATAGTTATGGTGATCGTTGATGCATTGAAATGTATAAGATACAATATTTAGTTAGTTTCGCAGAGCACGCTCAAGAAATAAAATAGTGAGAAAGCGTGTGTCCTTTATGCAAAAGAAAAAGAAAGATGCTTCATGTATATCAAAGTGAATAAACAAACACAAGTTCTACATATATACCCTCACCCTGTACAGCCATCAACGCGTGCGCGCGCGTGCATTGTCGGTCATTAATCACTATCACTATCCGAAGATACGTCGCGGAGTGTCTTCTTCTTGGTGTTAGCGCCATCGCGCCCGTCAGCCATTATGGGCTTCCCATACCTCTGTCCCCCGCGTCGCTGGTACCTGGGCTTCTTGTCATGATCCTTACAAGAAGGCGACGTCCCGTTGGGCTTCGGCCTTGTCACTCTCTGCTGCTTCCCATACTCCCTCTCGTCTTCAGACTCTAGCTGCGCATTGCTGTTGTCACTGTTATTGGAATAATTTTTGGACGCAGAGCGCCATGGACGTACTTCCTTTCGTAGTTGCCTTTGTTGCTTTGTGTCATGCTCAGAGGACGAAGAAGAAGCAGACGCGGAGGGCCTAGAGTTGGTTTCCGAAGCGCTGCGCGCCGCCGCAGAGGACACAGAAGAAGGCGACCGTGAGCGTTTTCTGTTGATCCCGCGGGACTTGCCACTTCCGGGGGTGCCTGACTTCTCCTTCGCCCTCTTCCTGATCTCCATCACGCTCTCATCACTACTGCCAGAATCCTCACTAGGCCCCTGTTCATCCTCCTCTCCTTCCTCGTCCTCGTCCGTGTCCACGATGAACCCAGAGAGGCTTGTGTCATCGTCATCGCTGCCATCAGCGCCAAAGTAGGCATCAATCGCCTCCCTCTCGCTAGACGACGTTGAACTGCGAAGCTGGCTAGGGCTGGAAGACATGTTCAGCTCCGTCCTACACTCCTTGCATAGCAAAATAGAGTCCGAGTTCTTCCTGGCCCCCTCTGTATTCCCACTGGTGCCCTCGGAGGGGTGCGGGCCTCCACAGGCCTCGTGGCGGAAACAACCACAGCTCGCACACTTGAAAAGCTCACCGCTATCCTCCCCACAGCCCTGGCACACGGTAAATGTAGGCGCAGATGCAATGGCAACAGCAGCAGTGCCACCACCCCCACGCGGTGCAAACAGGAAGCCTTGGCCGTCATTACCGCCGCTGGCACTATCACTGCGCAGGAATCTGCTAGACACGTTCAAAGAACACCGTGGTGTGGCGCCAGGAGATGGCAAAGCAGCTCCGGAGACATTCTGCGTATCAGCCAGATCAATCAGCGTCCGCCCCAGCGTGCCCACAGCCTCCGTGAGATACATATAAGTATTGTAATACCACTCGGTGCGCTCTCGTTCTCGATGCCACAAACGCATGAGTTGAAGTTCTCTTGGGGTTAGCGCGGGTATCCTTGACACCGCAGGCGGTAACAGCGACGATTTCGCATCAGCATAGTCGCTACCATGTGTCGCAAACAGGTGCATCAGGAGCGCATCAAGGTGGCGTGGTACATTCTGCCTCCACCGTGGCTGTCTCTCATCCTCTGGCGCCTTTGAGTCCTCCTGGTCCTCCGTGTCATTGCCGAAGCCTGTGTTATCTAGAAGAGAGAAGGCCTGCTCTAGCTTCGGGGCGGCATCTGTCATAAAGGAGTGCAGGTAGGTAGTTACCAGCGCAGCATCAGGGGCCTCACTCAAGGTCCCATAAAGTGGGTATGCCAACCGGAGTGCGCGCCATTGCTTGTTGGTGATTGTCATTGAGGAGCTAGACTGACTCATACTAGCAGAGTATATGTGTGTCTTTGTATATACACTTAGGGCAAAAAAGAGGGGTTTGTGTAGATATAGATATATATATACTGACAGAAAGTTATGGGATAAAGAGACGACTGTACGCGTAGAGTGTGCGATAGAACGTGTCTATTTCTTTCTCTCGCAACTCTTTATTTGTGGTACCTGCCAACGCTGATGAGCAGCGAGTCTTGAAAATGAAAATAGTGTCCCAAAGAAAGAGAGAGAGAGAAAGGGAAAAAAGGCACCAAGAGAAAAAAAAGAAAATAGAATGAAACGAAAAATTATAAAATCTTTACAAAAAGCAATAGTGTGTTAAATTCATGCGCACTACAGCGTGTGTCTTGAGCAACAATTCACAAAAAAAAAAAATACAAGATACAGATATGTGTTCCTCACCCTCTGCTGTTCATTCAAGCAATTTGGGCATAAATTTTTTTTGTTTCCTTTTTTAATTGTTCTCTCCCCCTCATTCCTTCACTTGCAGTGAACCCTCCCCCTTTTTGATGTGTGCTCGTTCACATGACATCCGTAGGACAGTGGGATAAACCTCGCTTACACTGACACCACACCACCGAAATAGAAAAGAGAAATTTGTAACATTAAATATATAAAAAAGATGAAAGGAACAAAAAAAAAGTAAACGATGAAGATAGCACACCTAGTAGATATGACCACCAGAAGACCCCATTGTGGGGTGTCGTGCCCTCCTCTACGCACGTGTCCCCCGTTGACATAAAGAATGAAAGAAAAGTAGGTAGAGCAAACCATCAATATGCATACTTGCGTGTGTGTGCATGTGTGTGTGCGTACGTATATTGTCTTCTTTGATGAACACTGTGCAATCAATAAATGTGTTTCACATTCCTAATGCATCCAACTACTATAATAATAATAATAATAATAATCAACGTGATATAAAAACTATTTTTTTTTCTTATCTCTTCCTTCTCTCTGCGCTCTTCCTCCTAACAACCCTTTAGTATTCATTGTGCAATTATTTCCCTCAAACGCGTTCCTTTATCAGCTTCCTGCCTCATAATGTGACACCCTCTTGGACAATCATGCAGCCCAGATAAATGCCAGGAAGTAGTCGGAAAATGTTATCAAAACATTCATTCCTGCACGACCCGAGAAAAACGTTGAACATGTGCTGATATCCTCTCACTCATATCTCTTCTTCACTTCATCACTCACACTCACACACACACACGTTTTCTTCCTTTCTCTTTCTCTTCCCCCTCGCATAGGCAGCCGTAGTACTCTCTTTTACTCAACTACACACGCACACACATAAGAAATCCCAATTTTTTTTTTAAAAAAAAATGTAAGCATATAGATATATATATATAACGGTACAAACCCAGTGCGACTACTATAGTCTCGTCATTCCCTATTTTTCCTGAAGCAGAGAAGCCAAAATAAAAAATAAAAAAAAATGATAATGTGTGTGAAGAAAATAAAAGTGCTCAGATACAGTACCCCTCTTCATTTACTAGAAAGAAAAAAAAAAGAAAAAAAGATTAACTCAAAAGAAAAAAGAACCGTGATGAAAAGAAATATGTACGCAAAGAATCACCCACTCAAGTAAATCAAGAGGCATTTTTTTAAAAAAAAGAAAGAAAAGAAAGAAAAGAAAAGTTCGCATTGAGCTTACCTTCTCTTCCACACAGTGCAGTGGGAGAAGCCCAGCTGATAGTGGCGAACATGATCACGAATAAGAAACGCCTCGTCAGATTCTGTCTTGAGTTCAAAATCCTCTGAGAGCGCCTCCTTGATAACATCCTCTGAGCGCTTTCCATCGTGACCGCCCAGCCACTTCTCCTTCGCCGTCGCGTTCTCCCACCAGGAGTAAGGGTCGGCAAGAATAAGAATGCCACCACGGTTGAGAAGGCGGCTGAAGCTCTTGAGAAGCCTATCTGGGTCCGGGACGCGATCGATAAGATTAAGGCAGAGAATGCCGTCAAACTTCTCGCCTGCAGCAGACTGCCAATAGCTAACATCGGGATAGCGAGAGGACTCCGTCACCTCGAGCTTGCCATCCTCCTCGAACATTCGCATCGCATCTCCAGCGTGGAAGACCGCGCGTTCAGCAAAGATGTTCTCGGGGATATGCAGCTCGCGCTCTTCAGTGATGTCACCCTGAACCGGGGCTGTGTACCTCACCTTGAGTGCACCACCACTCTTCGCGCTTTCCACCACCTCATTCGCAAGGTGAATAAACACTTCGGAGAGATCAATGCCAACGACACCGCCGTCAAAAAACTTTGTCATCTCCAGTGCAGACGCGCCGGTCGCGCATCCCACATCAAGTCCTCGCAGGTTCTTCTTGTTTCCAGGCAGGTAAATCTTAAACTTCTGCACAACCCTCGTTGGGAAGTCAAAGGCTTCACTGATAGTGCGCGCGCGGTGCACGTAGCTGTCGCGAGAGGGCGTGTAGTGAAACTCCATGTACTGTCGAGCAGACTCCTCACTGGCATACACGGCATCACTCTGTCCGTAACCTTTCCCGGCTTTACCGCGAGAGCCATGACAAGCTCGACAGAGAAGACAGCCTGCAAAGATGGTAAGTCCTGAGGCGGTCACAGCTGTGGCGGCGAGTGTAGCAGCAAGTCTCTGTTTAGGAGACCAGTTCGCGGTGAGATCATTGAGTTTGCTCACTATTTGCTCCTTCGCGTTAGTAACAGCAGTGTTGGAACTCATAATTCACTGCAAGTGTGAGTGTGCGTGTGATGCTGATTGAGGGGGTATCACAGAAACAAAAAGTATATAAAAGATGTGAATAGATAAAGAAAGAGAGTGGAAGAAGAATGCTTTCTGGAAGTATTGTGAATATGAAATAGCAATAAAAAAAAAGAAGTGAAAAGTACGCTATGTAAACTAACCAATATATATATATATTTTAAAAATAAAAAGTGCGTGGCGCTCCTTCTTCTTTCTTTTAAATATCAACGTTAAATCTGCTTTCTCTCTTAATAAAAATATTAAAAAAAAAAATGAAATTAAGATGAAAAGACGTAATAGGAAACAGAGTAACAGTTGTAAAAAAAAAAAATGGGGGAAAAAAAAAGAAAAGAAAAAAAATTGATGTTTAGATAATGGAGTACAAAAGAAAGAAGGAGGGAGGAATCATAATTACCCACAAAGGCACAAATTAAAATACGCACACCTTTTGAAAAGAGAATAAAAAGGTTCCTAGTAACTCTACACACAGACAGAAAAAAAAAAAGCAGAATTGTAAAAAAAAAAAAAAAAAATGAAACGACAGCTTTCGTGAACATGTATCACCCTCCTTCTCTCGCTCCGCTTTGCAATTGGCACTTATCCATCAACATGATTTTCTTCTTAAAAGAAAGGGGAAAAAAAAAATATGTCGCTTCATAAAATAAACACGTGTGCGTTGCAAAATGGTGGCTCAAAAAAAAAGATCAAGCAGTAAACAAGCTACACAATATGTTCCAGTCGCAACCAATAAAAAACCCACATTTGTTGTCGTTGCGGTAGTTGCTTTACAGAGAAAAACATAAAAATCGTGCAGGTAGAAACATAAGCAGCTTTCGAATGAACGTATTTCTTTTTTTTCGTTTTTTTTTTCTCACCGCACAAAGCATATAACGCTCAGAATCCTTCGCGCTTATGTACAAACACGTGAGCATACGTTAAAATAAATAATAATAATAATAATAATAATAATAGGATGGGAAAGTGTCACAAGAGAGAGAGAGAGAGAGAGGAGGAGGAGAAAAAAAAGAACATTAAAACATTTTTAAAAAAAATGGGCTGAAAACAAGAGAAAAAAAAAACATATATATACATACATATATTCTTTCTACTGTTTTTTTTTCGGTCGAGTATTACCCCGAAATTAAGAAATAAAATGATAAAAAGCTTTTGTACTTATCAGGCCAAGTTTGGATCCATATAGATAAAAACCTACGTAAATTTCCTTTGCCTGAGTACCCAGAACAGAAATTAGTCGTTTTTTAGCATCGGGAGTGCTGCACCGCACCTCCACTGCAATGTCTTCCTCATCACCATCACCACCACCATCGCCATCTTCTTCACCAGAACACGAAGCTGCTGCATCTGATCCGCAAAGAACCCACTCAACCGCCACAGCGGTTGGGGTCATTGCAGTAATGGAAACCTCAGGACATGTAACCCACTCTGCTACCTGAGCGGCAGCTGGAGGTGACTCCAGACTTTATCGCGTCCCCCTCTGCAGACGCAGCAGCAGCAGTAGCAACAACAATCGTATCTGCTGCCACAGCAGCGGGCAAAGGCGGAGGCATAGGAAGCTTCCTTGTCCTTGGAGACGTAGTAGGCAGCTCCAGCAGCAGCTACCGCGGCGGCAGCGGTGGCAACGTCGAGTAAAGCGACTCCAGGGACGTGACTGCCAGCAGCTAGGCCCGTCATGATGCACAATGTCAAATATAAAAGCAAGACTCGCAACTGTGGCTTCTGAAGATAATGAAAGAGAAGTGGGTATAGGTACTATATCCCGAATGTGCCTGGGCTTTTAAGGCATAGTTATGTTCTCTTTCCTCCTGAGTAACTACCCTATCTCGAGTCAAAGATCCTTGAAAGTGAGTATTAAAGGAGAGAGAGGAAAGACAAAAACACAAATTGTTGCTAACAGCTATGAGGTGCCTATAAAAAAAAGAAAAAATAGTGTTTTTTTTTAAAAAAAAAAAGGAAATAGAGAGTGTCAGTCATAAGACATAAAGTGAAGTGCATAAAAGTATATGCAGCAGGGTAAAGAAAGAAGAAGAAGAAAAAAAAAAAAAGAACATGTAATACAGCGAGTATACTATGATGCTGGTAACTGGTGGTAGTTGCCACTTGAGATCCTGGAAAAAAAAATATACGAACAAAAAGCAATCTTTTAGATTCAAACAAACGCAAATACAAAATGGACGTGCCACCCCTTCATCGGAAATAAATAAATAAATTAAGAGAAGAAGGAATGTAAGAACACACAAGGAGAGGAAGATGAGAAAGAGAGGGGTCCAACGCGTTAACCTTTTTGCGGTTGCACTTTCCTCAAAAGGAAAAAAAAAGGTAAAGAGGAAAATCACTCTTCATTTGAAAGAAGAGGAAGAAAAAAAAAAAAGAAATGGCAGTGAGCCTGCATATCTCTTCTCCTTCTCCATCCCCTCCCAGACTCTCCCAGACTCTCACTCAGCCACTTCACTTGCCACCAACTCCTTCCTAAAAGATAAAAAAGGCGGGGAAAAAAGATGGGGGATAAGAACAAGAAAAACAAAGAAAAGATCAATCGCGCCTCTTCCTATCAGCACTAAATGACTTCTTATTCTTTATATTCTTGTCTTCCCATTTCTTTCCCTTCTCAATGTGTCTCTCCATCCATCCACTAAAAAAATCCACTTTTCTCTCTCCCCCCTTCTTCACCCTATATGTATATAACAGCTACACAGCGCAAGAGGAAGTGGAGAGAACAGCAAGATAAAAAGAGAGAAAAAAAGAGTGGGAGACAGCAACGCCTCAAATGTATACACTACCAAAAAAAAAACATCTCATAGCAACATGTGTGTGTATGTGTGTGTGTGCATTTGGTGTCAACAAGAACAGAGAAAGAAGGAGAAAAAGTTTGAAGTACACATCTTTTCAAAAAATAGAAACCCCACTCTCTCTCTCTTCTTATCGCTCTTTCTTCTTTTCCTCTTTTTCTCTCGCCTATTGCTATCTTTGTAGAGATGTTTTCATCGTTGTTTGTCTTAAAACTCTTCTCTGTGTATGTCTCGCTCGCCATCAACTTCCTACCCCCCGCCACTATGCAAAGCGAAGGGCGGGGATAACGTGGCTGTTCGTGCGCCGCGCCTTTGCTGCCTCGCGCTCCTCATATGTCACTGGCTCTTCATCATGGTCAGAGGCATCGTGAAATTGTGGATCACACACACGACCAAAATCATTAAGATTGAGTACGCGCCGCGTTACGCCGAGGGACTCGGATGTGCTTTGGCGCGCAGGCTTGTTCTTATTCGCGAGTGATTTCGCTTTCTTCTCGCGAGGCTCGTAAAGTGACTTGAAGTCCTTCCAGTCGAACTTGGAGAGAGTGTCCTGAATCTCCTCGACAGGAATGCTGGCCTTGTGACGCACGGTGAAGCGCACATTGAGGTATCCGTCGTTCATGACGAAACGCAGGTTTTGAATGTTTTCAACAGGTTCTCCCGTCGCCTCGGCTGCGCCGGACTCAAACTTCTTGGTGAGATCGTCACGGCGCTGTGTGAGAGGGATATCCCAGTCGGAACCGTGAAAGTGCAAGCCATGCTTGGTCGTCTCAAAGCCGAGCTGGTCAATCTGCCGCTCCCGGCGAGGGAAACGGACGCCATCAATGACGCGCTCACCGTCGTCGTCGCTGCCCAGTTGCGCCTTCTTTTTCGAGTGGCTGAGTGTGCTGGAGGGTGCTGGCATTCCTTGAAAAGGAATTTAAAAATACGCAAGTGTATATCTATATCTATATAGATAGGTAGAAAGAGAAAGAGAAAGTAAAATGAAAGAGCTACACAAAATAGCTTTTTTTTTTTTTACAATTGGCTGAAGATGAATGAATGAAAAAAACTAACAATCAAAACACTAAATGCCAATACCAATTTTATGAAACGCAAAAAGAGAAAAAAAAAGGTTAGAGTGACACAGGTCAATCAGTATCAGCGGGCTTTTCCTTTATGTTAAAGATATTTTCCCCTAAGAAGGCAGCCTGTTTGCAGTATGCTTCATTATTATTTTTTTATAATCAACCAATCAAGATACAAAGAAACAAAAAAAAAATGTTCTCATGCACATGCACGGTCATCGAATGCTCTAGAAATTCCTTCTTTTTTTCGTTTAGGTTGTTGTTGTTATCTCGGAGTGTCCAATGTCATAAAAATAGATAAATAAATAGTCAAGGAGAAAAAAAGGGGGGATATATAACGTATGCGCTCACCTCTCACTTTTCTTGAAAAAGAAAGAAAAACGGCAAAAGGATAGAAAACGCTTTCATCTATTTTTGAAAAAATATCCTGTGGTAAATAAAGAAGTATATATAGCCCTCCTCACGCGACATAATCGATTGCACGTTGCCGTTTTGTTGTTGTTGTTGTTGTTGCGCCGTGGGCTAGCCATCATAAATATACGCAGAGGGAAAGAAAAATAAAACAAAAGAAAGGGGAGATGTCCGAAAAGAAAAAAAGGCACAAAACCGATTGAATCGATGCCAAAGAAAAAAAGTTGTAATTCCCAAACGTTCAGAAGCAAGCAAACAGTTTGCCGCCGTACACATCGTACAATTTTTAAAGTGAGCATTTTTTCTTTCCTTTCCCCCCCCCCCTCCAATCCTCTGCTTGTCATTCCTTCGCTCTGCGATTCCTTAAAGGAAGATGATCAATACAAAAGTGCTGAAAACGCCGCAATACCGCGATATCCGTAGAAGTGCAACTCATACGTGCGTGGGGAGAGGGGGGAGGATACACAGACAACAACGAGTAATTCTATATTTTCGTCATTTTGTTTTTAAATCTTCCCACCACCATCACCACACTATCTAGTGTTCTTAAACCTATTCTGTCGTTCGACCCAAGAAACGTTTTCTATCTTTCTTCAGAAAAATAAAAGTTATATATTCTACGTTTCGCTCTTTCTTTCTTCTCCTTTGTCCTCCTCTAGTGAGGCATGCTCTCCCGTGATACTTTTTTTATAAAATGGGAGGTTGGGGAAAACGGTTCTCCACTCTCCCTCGCATTTTTCTCAAAGAAGTCTCCCGTGCTCGAATAGGCAAAAACCAAAAAAAAGAATATAAAAAAACCGAAAAGAACAAACAAGAAAAAAAAAAAGTAATGATGATAGTTCAATCAATACAAAAAAAAACAGAACAGAGGCAGTCATTGAATTTTCTTCAAAAAAAAAAAAAGGTGCATGGAAACTCGAAGAGAAAAAATATAAAGATACCACAAGTTCTACAATTCTTAAAGTATAACACATCATCATCATACTAGAATAAAACGCAGACGATGCTATTTTGTGTTTTGCTTTTTCCGCTTTACGTATTGTTCTCTTTTTTTTTTTCAAACTCACTATTCATTCATTATTGGTTTCTTTCATATTTCAGAATTGTCTACTTATTTTGTAATTTGTGTTCATGTGCATCTCCGCCATGCAGAAAAAAAAAAAAAGACATTACAATGCAGTGCTCCGATATTGAGAGAGAGGGGTGTACTTTTTTTTTTTTTTTTTTTAAAGAGCAGGGAAACAAATAAACAAAAACAGAAAACATTGCTTCCCTCCTCTTATTTACCACAAATGCAGAAAAGATAATAATAATTAATCAATAATAGAAAAGATGGACCTTACCACAAAACTCATAAACAACTAAAGAATATATATATAATGCCTTCTCTCCCAAGATATCTTCCTTCTCCTTCATTTAAATATAAGTACAATACAGAAAAAATATGTTGTTTTTTTTTTAAAGAAGTAAATGGGTGAGTACAATAAAATAAAAAATAAAAAAAAAGGTGCGTCGCGCCGTGTAAGAACGGATTTAAGCTCTGAACATATAGAAGGAGCTAGGTAATGTGTTCACGTATGTGGGTGCATTGATGTTTTGCAGGATGTTGGCTCCAAAGAACAAGAAAGTCCAAAAAAAAAAAAAAACGAAGGCTTGTACGCTCCGACGTTGGAACGTCGAATATATATATACTAAAGTATCCTCTGCCCATCCACTTCATAAAAAAAAAAAGCCCCGGATTACACATTTTGTGACACACACACAAATATATATAGATAGATAGAGAGAGAAATAGAGAGATAGATGGCCATTTTTTTCTTCTAGAAAAAAAAAATCTTCTAGCCCACAGCACGTACACACAACACTACTGTCTATACGGCGTTCATAACCACCTATCTGGCATATTCTTTTTTTAAAATGTTAGAAGGGGGAGTGAAGAGAAAAAAAAAAATCCTCTCTTTCTCAAACTACTAAAAGAGGAACAGATACTATGTTGATTGGTACTCAAATATATATATATGTTTTCCCTCTCTTACTCTAATTTTATTTTCTGCTGAACTGTAACTTCCCAACAAAAAAATGAAGATATAGATGAGAAAACTGGGGGGAACAGCAAAAAAAAAAAAGAAAAAATGCCTGTTCTCTCTCCTTGCCCACCAGAGGCGCGCGGTACGTAAGCACGCTCTCGCCGCCACCCCTCTACAACTCGATTTTCATGTGTATGAAGATATCCTTCTCTCCTATACGCACACACACTTACACACAGAAAAGAAGAAGAAGAAAAAGAAAGGAGAGAGGAGATCCGGAGAGAAAACACCAAGGGGGTGGCTCGCCGCGAATATATTTTTTTTAATGGAAAAAAAAGGCGGCCCAGTCGAAGAAAAAAATGAGACGTGCGAGATAAAACAATCAAATATATAAACTGAAGAAAACAACAGAAATAAAAAAAAGAATAGTTTTATGATAGGAAAAAAAAAAAGAAAAGGCACCTTTTTTTTCGTGGTTACAGCAATAACAAGAGAGTTCGCTGCAAAAGCACACACACACACACACACACATTCATACATGTATACATGTATGAATGTGTGTGTGTGTGTGTGTGTGCGTGTGTGTGTACTTTTTTTTTCTCTCTCTCCCTCAATCTCGCTCGCTCTCTATCTCTCTTCCTCATGTCGGCTCCTCCTGCACACCCTCTCCCTCAACTGTTCACTTCTATTTCATTGTGCATGCAGTACATGTGTGAGTGTTCATGCGTCTTTCGCTGTCGTCATCTTTTTCTTTCTTTCTTTCTCTGTGTACACGTACTGGTTGTTGTTGTCTTCTAAAAGATATATATATATATATATATGAACAAGTCTTCCAACCCTCCGTCACTGTCAAACTTAGGACTCGGTATGAACATCCTCATCGGGCAGGGGGTACATATTGCAGACGCGAGGAAACTTGTACTGCTTGATGGCAGCATGCATGCGCTGCTGGTACTTTCTACGGCATCTGGGGTGCATCATGACAAAAGTAGCGACAATGCCCTCTCCGAGCTCCAGCTTCACGTCCTTCAAGTCCTCCGCCTTCTCGCCGGTGCAGGTCACGATATCCTTCACGAACGCGTTGCGCAGCTCATCAGCGTGATCCGCCATGACGGAGCCCCACTCACTGCCACGGAAGCGGACCGTGTGGCGTGTCTTGCAGCGCACACCGTCGTCCACCTCCGGCTCGTAATCGCTCTCCACGGGGCCAATAGGCGCAGAAGCGGCAGCAGGGGCCTCCTCTTCAATGCAAGCAGCAGACTCGCGATCCTCGGGCCTGGGCATGTCCTTAACTTTCCATCCTTTGCTGGGATCTTCAGGCTGGCGAGGGCTGAAGTCAGTGACCGGCGGGGGAGTCGGGGGGGCCTCCACCTCCCAATCGGGTTGATCGTGCGCGCCAACGCTCTTGCGACGGCCAGCCGCAAGTGAAGCACGGCGGGATTGAATGGACGAGCGGCGCACCTCCTCGGGCATAGGATGCCACACACAGCTTTCACGACGAGACATTCTTTGATTCTTTTCTCCCTTCTTCCTTTATTTAAACTTTCTGCGTTAAAAAAGAAATTCAAGCACTAACGATGAGAGCTATTATTTTCTCTTTCTATTATTTCTCTTCTTCTGTGATTGAAAGAAATCTACTAAGTCTCGCTTTTGAAAAAGAAAACTAAAAACTGACAAAAAAAAAATGTGGATTAATCTAAAAAAAAGGCGGTGGGAACAACTTGAATGCGTGTATATAAGATGTGCATAGCGGTAAAAAAAAATGAAAACAAAGAGAAGATCAAAGAAAAAAAAAGTTTGTCCCACACTTCACAAGTAAATGCATATTCTTCACTTCACAGCGTCGTTCAAGTCACAATAACAAAAAGAAAAAAAGCTTCGTGCGAGGTTGGTATACGTACTGAAGGCAGATAAGTCTCCTTCTCTGTTCCCAGACAATCATGATCAACATTCGTATAAACAAGTATGTATATATACTTGTGTGTTTGTGTGATAAGAGAAAACGTAAGAAGAAAAACAAGAAAGAAAAAACAATAACAATAACATTAATTCGTTTCTTTTGTTGTTGGTGTTCCTAAAATTGAACCAAAAAGAAAAAAAAAAAAGAAACCGTCAAAAAGGAAAGAAAACGCCAAGTTCAAAAGCACACGCACACACACACGCATGCACACAGGGAGACCAACAGTGCATATATGGTGAGCAGCAAAAATAATAATAAAAAGAACGTCACCAAAAGGGCCTTTTTTTAACATTTTTGCAAGCGTAATCGTTTCTCCCTCTATCTCTCTGTCATGCGTTACGCGCGAGAGGAAGACGGAGAAGGAGGTGTTGAGGAAGACACAGACCCGACCCTCGCCACGCTAAGGTTAGCGGGAGTCTCGCCATCCGCCATAATGTGGCCTGGCTTCTGCTGATCCATCGCCTTGTTGCGCTCGTAGTCCATCATGCGGCGCAGCAACTTGCTATAACTCTCAAACCACTGAAACTCCTTCGTGGTGTAGTCACAGAACTTGCCCTCGGGGTCCATGAGGTACATAATGATCGAGTGATCAACTAGGTAATCATCCTCAGACATGGCCTCCTCGTCAGGAATGGCAAAGTACACTCGATACTGCCGCGCAGCCTCTTCCACTTCCTCTTGAGTTCCGACGAGGCCCTGGATACGGGGCGAGAAGTCCGCCAGGTACTCACGGATCTTCGCAGGCGTGTCGCGCTTCGGGTCAAGAGACACAAAGACGGGCTGCCAGTAGTCCTTCCCTACTTTTTTGTCTAAATGCGCGATCACACGAGACATCTTGGCCATTTCCTCCGGACACACATCTGGGCAGTTGGTAAAACCAAAGTAGATATAGATCCATTTGCCTAAAAAATCCTTCTCCGTCACCTTCTTACCCGTTACGACATCCTTCAATGTAAAAGGTCCACCGATGCTGGGGCCGTCCGGGCTATCGAAAGACTTGACGGCGCGCAATTTCGGATCAAACCGCATCTGCTCGCGACGCACTCTAATGGACACGACGACGGTGAGGATGGCAAAAGAGAGAAAAAGCAGTGCCCACAGCATCCAAATCGGATTCTCGCGGACCTCTTCGATACTCTGTGAAACCGTCTTGTTAGCGCCGTGCTCACCCTCGTATTTCTCCACGTACTCGTTATAGGTGTAGATCTGGCTGTCTTTTTGATCTGCCACGCGGATGTGGACGGGCTTCGTCTGGTCCACAATATCTATATCCTTGCCTCCACTGCGTGCGCTGTTGCCGCCAGCCGTACGACAGGAAACGTACAGGCTGCACGTGGTAGTCGCAATTGTCGTCCGCGCCGTCATGACAAGTGCGGAGTGGTGGTGGCTTCGGCCTGACATTGTCCGCCATGAGACAGTGAGCGGTCCCATGCGTCGAGGAAGAAACATGGCTGGTGCAGTCATTCCCCGGCTCCGCAGCACAGGCACACGTAAGGCTAAAGAGCGATGCATTGAAAGAGAAAAGCAAAAAAAAAAGTAAGAAAACACCGGGTGTCTCTCCGTGGCTACCCAGACTAACGCGCGAGCAAATATTATCGTTACTACAATTTTCAAATAACAAAAAATAATTAAAAAAAAAGATAGTGCTCTTTCAATTATAAAGGCTGATTGCTCGCTTGCTTGTTTTTTTTTTTCTTCTTGTACACGTACTATCTCTTTGTGCTAAATGTCAATCCCGAAGTCCTTATGAAGTTGCTGGTGCTTTGTTGTTGTTGCTGCTTTTTGTTAAAAGGGCGTGTTACTCTCGTCCTTCTTTTTTTTTTTTCCTATCCCACCTTGACTATTTTTTTATGAACAAAGGAAAAAGGAAACGCCAATACGCAAAGAAAAAAAAAAAAGAAGGAATATCATTACTAGTGTGAAAGGAAGAAAGAAAGAAAGAAAAAGCGCCCATAGCAAATTACATGTGCACTCACACCGTTGTGCAATAACAACAATGATTAATGCCATTGTGGGAGCCATTTGCTTCCTCTCCATTTTTGCACTCAAAAGAAAATACCACCAAAGCGCCAAGGGAGGAGGGGAGAAGGGGAGGAGGGTTTGATAGCATCCAACCCAGCAATTTTCTGCTCCACTTTCTGCTCGAACTCTCTCCTCATGATGTAATGGGAGTACCTTTGATAGGTATACACTATTATCTTTTTTTTTCTTTTTTTTGAAAGGGGTTGTTTGTCTTTGTGTAATAACACACTGATAAAATAGAAAACGGAGAAGAAAAAAACAGGAATACTTTAAAAGAAAAAAAAATAAGAGGAGGACACTCATCAAAACGGCTTCTTACAACAGCGTCTCTACCAAGAATATACTAGCCTCTTCTTTAACTCCCTCTCTCTTTTTTTTTTCTCGTTGTTTACAAAAAGGTGAGTGTAAATACTTGTATACGTCACGTCAATCTCGCTTTCTGCTTCAATTAAATGTATCTATATACTCACCCACATACTACAACCATACTTTGGCGGAAAATAGCGATACAAATATTTTTTTAAAAAAAGGAAGAAGGAGGAGAGGGTGGATGAAAGATAGCTCAATCTCCAGTAAAATAAAGGAGGATAGGGGGCAAAACTTCCAAAGAAAAAAGCGGTGAAGAAATACAACAACGATGTGCTCCATCAACATTCTTCATGTTTCCCCCCCCCCCCCTCTTTCTCTCTTTCCTTCTCTCCCCTCATCAATCGTTATCTTGTGCTTGCCTCTCCATATGCATGTAGCAACCAAAAAAAAAAGAAAAAAACGTAAAAAGAAAAACAGAAGAACAGAAGAACGCAAGTCCAGCCTTCTCTGTTGTATATCCTCATACGTTCAAGCGTCCTCACTCACTCTCTCTCTCTCTCTCGCCTCCACCTCACAAAGAGAAAGAAGAAGAGAGGAGTAGAGGAGGGGATGCAGCCTCAACATGTATGGAAGACATCTGCACACACACACGCACACACATACATACACGCGCAAAGAGCTCCACAATGGCTCCTCACTAAAAAGAAAAAGAGGGTAAAACGTTAACATATATATATATATATTGTCAAAGGATAGAAAAAAAAGGGGTTGAAACATATACAAAATAAAAGGAAGTAATAATAATGATAATAATAATAAAAGAAAATAGATACACTAGAGAAACAATGATTCGTTGCTGTTTCAATCCTTTTTTCTTCCTCTCTCTCTTCTCGTTCTATCCAAATTTTCTGTTGTTTTTGCTGTATGAAGTGTAGAGCGCTTTTTTTTTTTGGAATTTCCGCGTAACAGTAGTTTCTCTTCTTCGTTTTTTTGACATACAGGTTGCATTTTTTTTTTTAAAGCTTCTTAATTTCCTTTATCTCTCCTCGACATCTAATCGTTTTGCCTCCATTGCTTTTTTTTCTCTTTTGCTCACCTCCTTCAAACGTGTCTTTTTACTATTTCTCTGATAAGGTTTCGTTGCTCTGATGCATTCATTTCGTTATTCAAATATAAATAGATAAAAATCAAAAAGGCCAAAATACTCACGCCCTACCGGTGCCCCAGGAAGCAACAACATATAATATAAAAAAAAAGTACATATTTTTTTTAAAGACTACAAAACAAAAACACGGTAAGCGAAACAACAACAAGAAAAAAGAAGAAGAACGAGGAGGAAAGGAAATTTAAAAAAAAAACAGAAGAGAAAAGATATAACCTTTTTCTCTCTTCCTCTCTTCCTCCACTAAGAACCAGCTGCAATATATACCCCTTCCGACCACATTCACTTCTCGTGAGGCAAGAGCCACATCGTAAGTGTATGTCATCAAGAGCTCATGTGCCGCCTTGCACTTTTTTTGTTGTTGCTGCCGCTGCTGCTGTCTGTTGTTTCTCTCAATCTCCATCTCTTTCCTTTCTCTCCTTCTTCTTCTCTTTCTGTCGATAGACACAGAAAGCAACACACGCGCAAAGAAAAAATTAGTGCTTATAGCTCGTCGAACTCATCGACAGCAGCCTTGGGAGAGCTGTGCTTGCTAGCGGACTTTACAGACGGCTCCTTGGGGGAGGTCTTCTTGGTGCTGGCGCGGTCTCCGGTGGGGGTTTCAAGCTCCTCCCAGGGATCAGCAGCCGCTTCCTGGGGAACAGGGACAACATCCTCCTCCTGAATACCGCGGGTCTGCATGGCAGTAGCGGGCATAGAGCTGTCGCCCACAGTAAGGCCGTAGTCACCATCAGCAGTGGTGTTCTGCTCATCAGTCTTCTCCTCCTTGACAGGCTCTTCCTCGATGGGTTCAGGAAGCTCGCTGTCCGGCACGCCGCACAGCACCACAGGCTCAAGAACGACAAACTCCTCGTAGTCCTCGCGAACAGGTGGGATGGTGATTTCAGCCTTGCGGTAGTCCACATCGCTGGTGATCTCCTCGCTAAACTCCTCATCAAGGGTGCCATCGGCGTTGTAGTAGTCAGAGAGCTGTTCCTTGATGCCCATACCAGACACGGGAAGACGCTTCTTGAGTGAGCGAGCGTAGGCCTCCTCCTGCTCAGGAGTGTTAATGGGAGAGGTCTTCTTGAAGGTAACACGCTCGTAGAACATGCACAGGCCAGCAAACTCGCCGTTGTTCACCAAATCCTGAAGCTCATCGTCATCGAGCTCGCCGCTATGCTTGACGGTGAAGTCAATGAGAAGGGAGCCGCAGCACGCATCGATGTCCAAAATGTTCTCCACGGGCAGATTGAGGGCGGTGGAGAGGTCGCTACGCAGGACGGCGATCATCTCCTCGCGCTTCTGGGTGTCGTCCAAAATTTGAGCCCAGTCATCACCAGCCATCTTGCAATGAAGGCGAGAGTACTTTAATCCTAGACGCTTCGTCGCCATGGTGATCTCACGAGCACCGCGGCCGCAGGCGTACAGGTCGGCAATACGAGAGAGCGTAGCGCGGTGACGGCGCTCGGCCTCTTCCAGGTACTTCTCCAACTGCATGAGCTCCTCCTCTTCCTCGGGAGTAAGACGAGACTTGGCGCGCAGCTCCGCAATGCGGGCCTTGAGCTCCGCAATCTCTATCTCCTCCCGCTCCTTGCGCGCGAGCAACTCCTCCATCTCGTCCGCATCGTGACGAATGTTGGCCTGGCGCACCACCAGGTGAAGCTCATCGGACTGGCCCTTGGAAAGGCGCACGTAGCCGTCGGCGTCCTCGCTGGCGAGAGGACCGAAATTAATGAGAACGCTCTCGCGGAGGATGACTTCCTGCACGAAGCGACCCTCTGCTTCGGGGTAGGTGCGCTTATAGAAGACGGTGTCCACCTTCTGTGTCTCAAGAGGCTGAATGGCCTTGGGGGCATCAGAAATGCCCATGATCAACTTGCGTATCTCCAGCATCTTCTGCTGCATCTGGGAAACATCAATGCGCATGTCGTTGATCTCGCGGAGGGCAGTACGTTGCTGCTGCTGCTCCTTGAAGCACTCATCAATAATGCGGGCCTGAGCATCGCCAGCGACAGAGCACTCGAGCTGAGCATTGATGAAAGCGCGGATCGACTCGTCAAGCACAGCGAGAGCGCCAACGTTCACGCCAGCATCGGGGATGTGGGTCTTAGACTGGGAGGCGCTGTTGCGACGGTGGCGCTTCGTGCTCTTCTTCTTGGAGGGAGCGACTTCAGGGTCGAAGTTGCCAAGCTCCAGAATCTTGTCGCGGCGGGCAGCGGACATGGGGGTCGCGGTGCAGTCCCAGTCGAGGATGCGGTCCATAAAATCCGACTGGCGCATGATGCTCTGCATCGCCTCCATGGAAACGGCGCGGTCCTCGTGCAGCATGATCATCAGAGCGCGGATGATACTGGCAATGCTCTCCGGCACATCAGTCTTGCTGCGGACGTCGCGCCACTGGCGTGAGGGGATGTCCGAGATGCGCACGCGAGCGGCATCGAGATGCTCCAGCGCGACCGCGGTGGCATCCGTGGCGTGGCTCTGTTTCTCGAGCGTAGCGTCGCGCTGCGTGTACAAGCGCTTGGTGGCCTCAATCTCCTCAGCGGTAGCCTTGACCATCTGCTCGCGCAGAGCATCGCGGTCCTGCCAGAGCTCCATCTTGTTGTCCTCCTCGGCTTTGTGACGGATCTCCTGCTCCGTGATGGGGTCAATGGTGGTTGTATCCTCGTTCACAGGATCAAAGTGGGCTACCTTCACTGTGTGAGAGGTGGGGAAGCCTACGACCTTGCCGAGCGAGAGGCGCCACTCGCGGCTGGCACACACACGCTCGAATCCTACATAGTCGCCAATGTGGAGATCATTGCGATCACCGAGCATCACGGCGCCTTCATCTTCGAGCATAGTGTGAGCTGCGTGCTCATCCTCTACGGGGTACTCGCGATCAACGCTGGAAACGCTGGACATTTCTTTTTTGTTTGTTTCCTTCTTTGTTGTCAGTAAACGAACAATAGGTCTGTAATGTGCGAGTGTGTACTGTGGCACTGTATTTTTCTCAAATTTGATAAATATATATATATATATATTGAAATATATATATGTTGAAATGTTATCTCTTGCTTTTTCAAAAGGATCAGATAACAAATGAGATACTATTGTATCTATCTTCTTCTTTTTTTCCTTTTTTTGATATTTCTCACGTACTACTAGCCTATAGTGAGAATAATAACAAAAAAAAAAAATGATAATAATATAGCTAACACACACGCAGTGAGCAGATTCAGTGATGTGAGTACAGGTAAAAAAAAAAAAAAGAAAACAACAACAAAATAAAACGGTTCACGTATGTAGCTAGACTTACAGAAAATTTTTTAAAGAGCTGCGGGGCACAGTGAAATAAAAAATAAAAAGAGAAAATAAGAAAAAACACAAGTAAAAATTTTGTCAAAAAAAGAAAAGAGAAGAAGCAGATATATAAGAGCATTGAAGAAATAGACACAAAAAGTATAGTGGTGTACTTTCCTACTCTCCCTCCCCATCTTTTTCCTTTATAAGAAAAAGGAAAGAAAAAAACTGAAAAAGAGCGTGTATATCTATAGCTTTGTTATTAGCTGTACTAATATAGGCACATTTGTTGTTGTTGTTCAACGTGTGTATATATATACTGTTTGATACAGTTGGTTTCAGGTACAGAAGATATGTGTGCTTCATTCTTATGCTGTCACACATAAGGAGAGAACCATAAAAAGTATATATATTAACCCCAAAAAATAACAAGAAAGAAAAAAGTAATCACGCATGAAAAAGCATATAAAGCTGAAAAAAAAAAAACTGTATAAAGCTTGTGGAAGCAGCAAGCATGCTAGTGGGCATAGATAGAAGGGTGAATCACAGAGCTTGCTATTAACAGAGGGAATGAAGAAAAAAAAGATAAGAAAAAGGGCATCTTTCTTCACATATTGTTATCAAAAAAAGTCTTCTGCCAGGCTTCCTCTTATTCATATATGTACGCCTTTCCCCCTTTGCATTGCTATCGCACCACCCCCTCCCTTTCTCACACAGACACAACGCACATACAAGCGCTTTTCCAGCTTCTCTCCCATTCTCTACTAAAATTCATCCCAATCATCGCCCTAGGAAGCTGCGGCACTGCCCTCAAGGTCGCGCCTGTTAGCCGTATCCACCATCTCCTGATACTGATCACGTTCTTTGCGAGCGTCCGCGAGAGCCTTGCGAAGGTACTTGATCGACTCCTCCTCCTCCACCTTCTCCTCACCGTCCAGTGGCTTCACACGGCGGCGCCTCGCTTCTTCAGCGGCATCTGCAGCCTTCTTGGCAGCCTCCACGGCACGCTCCGCCTCAGACAGAGACTCACGTGCGCGACGATCCTCCTCTGCCTGTGCGTCCTTGGCGGCTTTCTCGGCAGCCTCTCGGCGCTTGCGAGCGGCATCTCCAGCCTTCTTGGCGTCGTTAGCGGCCTTCTTAGCAGCCGCATCCTCGTCCGCGGCTTGGCGGGCAGCATCAGCATGGCGCTTCGCCTCCTCGGCAGCGACGCTGGCACGGCGATTCTTGCTGGCCCTGGCGTCTTCAGCAGCCTGCTGCGCGGCTTCCCTACGCTGACGAGCATCTCCGGCAACCCTCAGGGCATCTTCTTGAGCCCTCTTGGCCGCCGCTCCCTCGTCCGCGGCTTGGCGAGCAGCAGACGCATCACGCTCTGCCTCCTCGGCAGCGACGCTGGCACGGCGATTCTTGCTGGCTCTGGCGTCTTCAGCAGCCTGCTGCGCGGCTTCCCTACGCTGACGAGCATCTCCGGCAACCCTCAGGGCATCTTCTTGAGCCCTCTTGGCCGCCGCACCCTCGTCCGCGGCTTGGCGAGCAGCAGACGCATCACGCTCTGCCTCCTCGGCAGCGACGCTGGCACGGCGATTCTTGCTGGCTCTGGCGTCTTCAGCGGCCTGCTGCGCGGCTTCCCTGCGCTGACGAGCATCCTCGGCAGCCCTTAAGGCGTCCTCCTCCTTCTTCTTGGCGGCGGCATCTGCGTCAGCAGCTTTCTTGACGGCATCAGCGTGGTGCTTGGCATCTTCTTCCGCTTCACGAGCGCGACGCTCCTCGTCGGCCTTTGCCTCATCAGCGGCCCTCTGAGCAGCCTCCCTGCGCTTGCGGGCGGCGGCAATGGCCTTCTTGGCATCCTCCTCTGCCTTCTTGGCAGCGGCATCAGCCTCAGCGGCCTTGCGTGCAGCCTCAGCAACGCGCTTCGCCTCCTCCTCCGCCTCCTTCGCGCGGCGCTCCTTCTCAGTCTTGGCGAGTGCGGCAGCCTTCTTGGCAGCCTTCTCGCGCCTGCGCGCGTCCTCCTGAGCCTTCTTGGCCTCCTCCTCCGCCTGCTTGGCAGCAGCCTCCTCCTCAGCGGCCTGGCGAGCGGCTTCTTCAGCGCGTGCAGCTTCCACCTCCGCCTCGCGTGCACGGCGCTCCTCCTCGGCCTTGGCCTTTCCAGAAGCTTCCTTCGCCGCCTCCTCGCGCTCACGGACAGCCTCAGCAGCCCTCATCGCGTCCTCCTCCGCCTGCTTGGCGGCCTCATCCTCCTCGGCGGCCCTGCGAGCGGCTTCCTCCACACGTACAGCTTCCTCCTCTGCCTCTCGTGCACGGCGCTCCCCCTCGACCTTGGCCTTCTCCGCAGCCTGTTTCGCGGCCTCCTCACGCGCGCGGGCAGCGTCCTCGGCCTTCTTGGCGTCTTCTTCAGCCTGCTTGGCGGCCTCATCCTCCTCGGCGGCCCTGCGAGCGGCTTCCTCAGCACGCTTCGCCTCTTCCTCGGCTTCCTTCGCAAGGCGCTCCTTCTCGGTTTTGGCTTTCTCCAAAGCCTGCTTCGCGGCCTCCTCACGCGCGCGGGCAGCGTCCTCGGCCTTCTTGGCGTTCTCCTCAGCCTGCTTCTGCTTCGCCGCGGCCTCCTCTAGATCGCGCTCACGCTGCCGAGCCACCTCAGCGGCCTCCGCCTCGGCCTTCTTGGCCTCCTCTGCGGCCCTTTGAGCTTCTGCGGCCTCCCTGTTGGCTGCGTCCGCAGCTTCTTCACCGTCGTCCTGCGGCGGCAACTCGCGGGTGTGGCGCTCAGATTGCAGGCCGCTTGGGGGCTGCGGCGGCAGCTGGGCCTTCTTGACAGACTCCGGCGCCGGCGGTGCTGCCAAGCGTGGGGCAGCAGAGTCAGTACGAGAGCGGTAGAGACCCCATACACTGGGGTAGGCGTAGTTGTCACACAAGTACTGGGCCTTCTCGTCGGGGATGGGGAGGTCACGCACACGAGCCTGCACCACCAGGCTGCCGAGCATCATGCCATCTACCACCACATTCACGTCAGAGCACTGCAGCACCTCCGCAGTGTCCTTGATGAACGCGTCGCGCAGACGATCAGGATATTCCGACATGGCCAAGTCCCAGTCCGTGCCATCGAAACGCTTTGTGATGCTGCCGGACATGTTCCAGTCCAAGCGCACCTTCATGACATCCACGTGCTGGGTAACCACATCGTCGTAGAGAGCCCACACCTGAGGGTACTTGTACACGCTCAGCTTGCGCTGCACCGTAGCAGGAGCATCGTTGACGTCGTGCTGTACCTTCATGGTGGTGGTCATCATTGTAGGAGACTCCTCCACGAACAGCTCCGTGATGTCCTCCGGCTTACCACCAAGAGCGACAGCGGTGTCAGCGCGAAGAGCCTTGAGCAGCGCAGCGTGGCGCTGCGCCATCACATTCTCCCAATTGGGGCCCTCAAAGCCGACCTGGTGCTGAGAAGCACTCTTCTCGGGGCCACCGGGCAGCGAGCGAGGGTTGTAGAGGTCCCACACACGCGTGAAGGGACAGTTCTGGATCTGCTCCCTGATCATATCCGCGTCCTGCAGAGGGGAGTGGCACACGTTGACACCCACCACAACACCACAGTCGCCACGCTCCATGCGGAAGCCAGTGATGTCTTCCGCGTCCACCTGAAGCGCCTCGGCGGCGTCGTGCGTGAAGGCATCCTTCATCGCGCCCACGTGGTTCCCCAGGGAGTAGTCCCAGTCTTCGCCCTCAAAGGTGATCTCGTGGCTGGTGATGATAATGCGGGCGGGGTCGTACGGACGGGTCTCGTAGAGCTCCCACACAGGTTCATACTTGTGGTCGCGGAGAGCGCGCGTGATAACATTCGGAGTCTGCTGCATTGGGTGGCGCACGGTGAACTCAAAGCTGATGCGCCTGTTAGCATAGATAGGGACCACACTGATAATGTGCTTGCTCTGCAGACCAAGTGCCTCCGCTGTGCACATGGTGAAGGTGTGAAGAAGCACCTCGCAGTGACGCTCCAGCACGTAGTCCCAGTCCTCGCCATCAAAGCCGACGGCGTGGTCGCTGTGCTCGTACTCAGAGTCCGCAAACTGGCGGTAGAGTTCCCACACGCGGGGGTAGTCACCGCGCAGGACAGCCTCCTGGATCTCATCAGAGCTCATACGCGGCTTCTCAGCGGTGTAATTGATCACCAGACCAGCGGAGGTGGTGTACAGGGAGTACAGCAGGACGTCTGCCATGTCAGTTGGAATGGTCTCTGCAGTGTCCTCGATGAAAGCATTGTGGAGCTCGTTGCGAGCGCGCGCCACAACCAGGTCCCAGTAGCGACCACTAAAGAAGCGCTGGTGCGTCGCGGCCTCACCGCCCTTGTAGCTCTCATCGATGTCACGAGTCACATTGCACGGCTTGTACATCGACCACACCTCAGGAAACGGATACTTCTCAAGCGCCGTCTTCACCTGCTCGTTGGACATGCCAACCGTCTGGACCCTGTAGTCCACGATGAGGCTGCCGAGGCTCACCGTGTCGATCGTTACAGCAGAGCGGGGGATCTTCAGACACGTCATGGCGTCAGTGCGGAATGCTTCAGAAAGAGCAACGGGAGAGGCGTGGAGCACGTCACCCCAGTTTTCACCCTCGAACGTCTTCCGTAGAGGGCCGGACTGACGACCAGCAGGGGTCTCCTCGTAGAGGTTCCACACCTCAAAGTATGGGTATGTGTTGATGGCCCCGTTCACTGCTGCAGCATCCACGTCAGCGCCGTGGGCGATGGTGCAGGAAATTTTCATCATGTTGGGGTACGTGGCGGTGCTCACGTCCGTCACGGAACCTTCGGGGATGTTGCAGGCGCGAGCCGTGGCCTGCTGGAAGGCGACAATGATGTCGCTGTGCTTGCGCATTTCGACGTACTCCCAATTATTCGCCTCAAAGCCGATGTCGTGTGCCGTAGATTCCGCGCTGGGGCGTTCCACATACAAAGCCCAGACCTCGTCGTACGGGTAGGCGTCAAGCTTCTCACGCATCACAGACTCAGAGATGTCAGCGGGATGCGAGACGTGAAACAGAACGAGCAAGCTGCCCACGACGAACTCGCTGATGTTGACTGCCTGAGGCTCGACAGAGAGGGCACGAGCGGTGTCAGCCTTAAAGGCCTCCGCGAGCTCCTCCGCCTTGATCTCAAGAACGTAGTCCCAGTGTTTGCCCTCGAAGTTTACGCTCAGGTCGGACTGGCAGAGGTCATCCTTGGTGGTGTTCATGCCCTCCTTGTTAAACGCGCTCCCCTCATCCTGGTAGAGCTCCCACACACCCAGGTATTCGCACGCCTCCACCGCCTTCGCCATCTCCTCATGGCTCCGACCGCCAGTCACCGCGGGCACCTGGAAGTTCACCACGAGGGCGTTCTTGGTGCTGTAGAGCGAGGTCACGTCAACCTTGTCCTCAGGAACGAAAAGCGCGCTCGCGGTGTCGTTCTTAAACGCATCCTCAACGTCGGCGCGGTGCTTGTTGAGGACCTGCTCCCACTGATCACCGGGAAAGTCCTTGCGATGCGGTGCGGCTGCGGGCAACTCATGAATCCCGCGGCTTGCAGTGTCGGTGGGGAAGAGAGCCCACACAGTAGGGAACTCGCACGCGTCGATCTCGCGATCCACGTCATCTTGCTCCGCAGCACAGAAGTGTAGCACGGCCACCATTGTCATGGCAGATAGGTCGCAGGTGTGGCTCTCAATTTCGATATCAGAGGCAGTAACGCCAACAGCGCTGGCGCAATCCGCAATGTAAGCGGCCTTGACCGCCTCCGCGTCCACCGCGCTCCAGTCACCCTGAAACATCTTCACGGCATGCGGAGCCTCGGAGGGAGGGCAGTACAAAGCCCACACGCGCTCGTACTCATTCTCAGTCAGCTTCTCCTGAACCTCCTCCTTGGTCTGAGAAGGTGTATGTAATATGGTCACCGCCGCGTGCAGTTCCGTACGCTGCGCACTCAGATGGATATCACTGATGTTCTCGTCGGGAACGCCAATAGCCTCTGCGCTGTCGGCGCGAATGGCCTCCTTGATCTCTTCAGGCTTGCGGTCCAGGATCCAGGCCCACTCATCTCCCTCAAACGAAATGCTGTGCTTGCTCTCCACGGGATAGCCGTCATCATCGTCCATCTTAGCAGCCATCGGAGCGACCTCGCGGGCCTTGTTCTCGTCACCCTCTGCGCCAAAACGCATGCGCGGCTGGTAGAGCTGCATGAGCTCAGGGTAGTCATAGTCCTGCACCTTGCGATCAATGTCCGCGTCATCCACGTCGCAGCCGCGCACTTTGTAGTTGACAATAAGACTGCCAATACGAGCGTCGGTGACGATCACATCAGACGGTGACACACCGAGGGCATCCGCTGTGCCTCTGCAGAAGGCTTCCTCCGCCTGAGAGCGGCGATTGTCCAGTACAATATCCCAGTCATCGCCCTTAAACACGCGCTCAAGCTCGCCAGACTCGCGATCGAGGCTGCCGAGGCCCGAGGCAAGGTTGGGGTTCAGCCTCTCCGCCTGATCGCAAGCATTATCAAAGAGTTCCCAGACGCGTGGGTAGGCGTGAGAGGCAACGCGGTCCTCCACGTCGTCGCCAACTGGAGTCTTAAAGGTAAAGTTCACTATGAGACCGTTCTCTTTGTTCGCAAACATGGACGTCACCTCCACGTTATCAGCACGCGTGTTCATCGCATCAGCGGTGTCCGCGCTGAAGGCGTCCACAACGTCGTTACGGATAGGCGGCAGCAGCCGCTCCCACTCCTCACCGTTGAACACCATCTGGTAAGGCTTGGGCTCATACTCTATCTCCTTGTAGAGTGCCCACGTCTCAGGAAACGCGTACGTCTCGGACCGAGCCTGCATGTCGTCCTCCACATACCAGTTGCCAAACACACTGTAGTATACCTCCATGTGGTCTCCATCCACATCGACCACGTTGTGGATCTTCATGAAGCGAGGAGGCAGGTTGAGCATTTCACCAGCGTCCTTCGCAAAGGCCTCTTCAATCTCAGCCCTGCTGTCCTTCACCAGAGGGATCCACCCAAAGCCATCGAATGACTTGCACAACATAGCGCTTTCAAGCGACGTCTCGTATAGAGCCCAGACGTTCTCATAGCCCGACTTCTGCAGCATCTCCTGGATCAGCTCGCGATCCTGCAGGGGCGAGTGCTGCGCCTCCACACGCACGGTCATCTTCTCCGCACTAGGATTGACTGTCACCTTCAGAATGTCGCTCTCCTCCACATCCAAGGCGGCGGCGGTATCCTGAATGATAGCCTGGCGCAGCTGATCGCCTTCAAGCTCAGCGACGATGCCCCAGGAGGCACCCTCAAAGTCAAGGTCGTGCAAAGTGGTTATCTTCTCCGCCTCATCATACGGTCGGACCGTGTAGAGAGCCCACATCTCCTCATAGGGATAACGCTGCAGCTCGTCCTGGAGCTCTGCCGCGGGCCTCTCGGGCTCGTGAAGCAAGTTGCACGTAAGCACAATGCCATCATGGCTGCTCTCAATGACGACTTTGACGATGTCCGACTCTGGGATGAGAAGGGCACGACCAGTGCCAGCCTTGAAAGCGTTGATCACATCCTCACGACGGATCGAAATCACGTAATCCCAGTCGTCTCCCTCAAAGCCCACGGAATGATCAGTGGTCTGCACCGCACCGCGTGCGTACGGGTGGGTGCCGTAGAGGGCCCACACCTTCTTGTAGTCGCAAATCTTAAGAATACTGTTCACGTCTGCCTTGGACATGGCCTCAGAATGGCGCACCGCAAAGTTCAGCAGAAGCTGCTTATCAACGGTAGGCTTCACGCTATCGATCTGCTCAGGCTTGAGGCCGAGTGCAGCTGACGCGTCCTCTGCAAATGCCTTCTTGAGAGCGTCGCCCTGCGTGTTGACCACGTAGGCCCAGTCCTCACCATCAAAGCCAACCTGGTGGAAGGTCTCCACGGGGTATGTGTCATCCGCGGAGATGCCACGTGACCCGGCGGCAGCACCCTCATCCCCAGCGCGCATGCGGGACTTGTAAAGGCCCATGAGTTCGGGGTACTCGTACGCGGCGGCCTTGCGCATGATCTCATCATCGTTATCCGGGCAGCCGCACACCTTGTAGAGCACAATGAGGCTTCCTAAGCGCGAGTCAAGCACGATCACACTAGAGGGATGGAGGCCCAGTGCGTTCGCCGTGTCCTTGCGGAAGGCATCCTCAGCATCACCACGGATTAAGTTGAGAATAAGATCCCAGTCGTCACCCTCAAAGACGCGCTCCAGCTCTCCAGACTCCCGCTCACCCGCATCGCCCAGCCCCTCGTGCTCCAGCGTCTCCTGATAAAGGTTCCAGAGGTGTGGGTAGTCGTAGTTCTCGATGCGCTCCTCAACAGACTCACCGCCCGCCGGCGTCACAGCAGCGGCATCCATGTCGTTGACACGGAAGTTCGTCACGAGACCACGCTGAGGATCAGCGTGGGCAGAGCTGACCTCAACAGAATCCTTTGGGATCGAAAGCGCGTTCGCGACGTCCTGCTGAAAGGCCTCCACCACTTCGGGCCTCTTCTCGCCCAGCACGTAGTCCCACTTCTCGCCAGGGAAGTTCTTCTCGCGGTCGCCAGAAGAGCTAGCGGCGTCCACGGACCTGTACAGAGCCCACGTGTTGGGAAAAGCGTAGGCATCAGCGTGGGCCTGGACGTGGTCCTCCTGCACGTTGCCGCCGTGGACGACGAAGCGAGTATAAAGGCTGTCGTTGGTGGCTTGAGTCGATATCACATTGACCTCAAGGCGAGACACGCCGAAGCTCTTGGCGACGTCATCAGTGAAGGCACGCTCCAGCTCCTCGTGCAGCTCGCTGTTGATCTTGAGCCACGCGGGGCCATCAAATCTCTTTTGCATCTCGGGGGAAGGCGCGAGCTTCTCGTAAAGGTCCCACACACGCGTGAAGGGGCTCTCGTTGAGCTTTACGTCAATCGTTTCCGCCTTGAGCGTCTCAGTGTGCTGCAGCTGAGCAATGACGTTGAGCTCCTCAGGTGTAACGGACATGTGCATGTCCACCGCGATGTCGGGGGTCACCATGAGGACCTCCGCGCAGTCATCCGCAATGGCGCGTGCGAGCTCCCAGCGGCGTCGGCGCACAATGTAGTCCCAGCCGTCAGCCACGAAGGTGAGAGCGTGTGGGGTGGTGGTCATGCCAGCCTCTGCGTACAAGGCCCACAGCGCAGGGTAAGGGTAGTCCTCAGAGTGAGACGCAATGTAATTGTCGGTAATGCCCTCCGGCTGGTTCGCGATCACGTAGCCGAAGCGCACGCCCTCCTCATCAGGCACGGTGGACTTGACAACGATGGACTTGTGCGGCACACCAAGGCACTCAGCGGTATCATTACGGAAGGCTTCAACGATGGCTTCACCGTTATCGCGGACACACTCCTGCCAGTTGTCACCAGGGAACTCCTTCTTGTACTTGCCATCGGCACCGCCATCGTTGGCCAAGTCGCGAGTTGCATCGCCCTCACCACCAGCACCGGCGGCACGGATGCGAGCGCGATAGAGCGCGTTCAGCTCGGGGAAGTCGTGGCCCTGAATAAGTCTGTCAATAGCACCGTCGTCCTGCTCAGGGTTCATGACGACGTACTTGACGACCAGGCTACCGAGCTCAGCGCTGCACACGCGAATCTGATCCGCACGCATATTGAGTGCCTTCGCAGCGTCCCTCTGAAACGCCTTGTTGATCTCGTTGGGGCAGTTGTCCACAAGAATATCCCAGTCATCGCCCTTGAAACGACGCTCAAGCTTCGCGCTTTCGCCAGGGTATCCACCAGCCAAGCCCTTCTCGTCCTCATCAGAAGAGTAGACAGGGGCGTTCTGGTAGACTTCCCAAACGCGATCGTACGAGTAGCTCGAGAGCTGCTCCTGTATGAGATCCTCATCCTGCAGCACCGAGTGAGTCACGTCCATGTTTGCCACAAGGGCACCATTGGCGTATGCCACCTTGGGGTTGGTCACCGCAGAGGCCTCGACGCCAAGCGCATCCGCCGTGTCCGCGACAACCGCGACGATGAGCTCATCCTTAGAGTCCTGAACAATGTGCCTCCACTCATCTCCCTCGAAGGCAACCTCGTGTGCGGTCTGCACGAGCTCATCGGGGTCGTACGGGTGCTCGCCGTAGAAGGCCCACACTTCATTGTAAGGGCAATCCGCAAGCTGGCTGTTGATGGCGTCCTCCGTCATGTACGGTGAGTGTTCCAGTTCAAAGTCAACGAGCAGGGACCCTTTATCAACGGTAAAGCGCAGCTTGGTTAAGGCTTCGGGAGCGAGTGAGACTGCCTCGAGAGTACACTTCACAAAGGCATCCTTGAGCTGGGGTTGGTTGTGGTCTACCACGTACTTCCAGTCATCACCATCAAAGCCGACCTGGTGAGAGGTGAGACCTGGCGCGCTGGCCTCAAGACCGCGCTCCTTGTCGTTATCTGGGTACAGGCCCCACAACTTCTCATAAGGGTAGTTGGTGAGGTTGTGTTGGATGACATCCTCGTCCTGCAGCGCGGAGTGCTGCACCTCAGCACGCACCACAAGCGACTTATCCGCAAAGTCAATGACCTTCACGTTGATGTAATTTGGCTCAATGTCAAGCGCAGCGGCGGTTTCATCAGTAAAGGCGCGCTTCACCGCGTCGGGCTGCTCAGCGATGATCTTCTCCCAGCCCACACCCTCAAAGGCGACCTCGTGGCTCGTGCGAGTCATCTCACCAGCGCGTGCGCAAAGTGCCCAGACAGGCTCGTACGGGCATTCGCTGACGCGCTTGTTAATCTCATCCACAGTTAGAGTGTAAGGGTGAACCAGTTCAAAGTCCACGGTCAAGCTGCCCAGCGTGTAGACGGCGTTGCACACGTGATCCGTTGGCAGATCGAAAATATCCGCGGTGCAACCAACAAAGGCCCTATTGAGCTCATCGCGCTTATACTGAAGAACAAACCTCCAGTCATCGCCATCAAAGCCAACCTGGTGCGCTGTCACCGCCTCGTCCTCCTCCATCGGATACAACTCCCAGACAGCGGGGTAGGGGAAGTCCTCGACGCGATCGACAACCTCGCGCTCCTCATATGGGCAGTTCTTCATCTCGTAATCCACGATCAGCTTCTCGTCATCTGCCCTGATGCGCTTGATGACAACAGACTCGGGGTCCTCCATGCCAAGAGCATCCGCAGTATCACGCTTGAAGGCATCCTCGACGTTGGGAAGCTGCGTGCGCAATACTTCCTCCCAGTTGTCGCCAATCAGCACCTTGCTGGGAAGATCCTTGTACTCGTTGTCACCACCTGCCTCGCTTCTAGCACCCTCCTCACCATCACCACCACCGGCAGCACGGATACGAGCGCGGTAGAGCGCGTTTAGCTCCGGGAACTCGTGCTCCTGAATAATGCGATTGACCTCGTCGTCACCGAGCTCAGAATCTGTCACGACGTACTTGACAATGAGCGAGCCCACTTCGATGCTGCAGACGCGAACTTGGGAGGGACGAATGTTAAGTGCCTTTGCGGCATCCTTGCGAAACGCCTCCCCCAGCTCCTCAGGACAGCCATCAACAAGAATATCCCAGTCGTCGCCTTGGAAGCGGCGCTCGAGCTGGACCGTTTCACCACGGCCACCGCGCAGCCTCCTCAGAGCTTCGTCCTTCTTCTCGTCGTATAGCCTCCACACACGCGGGAAGTCGCTCGCGTCAGTCTTCTGCTGCACGTCGCGCTTGGTAGCCTCAGGCTGGCTCACCGCGTACTGCACCGTCATGCCGTTGGCCGTAGGCTGCACGCCCAGTACTTTCACTTCGCCAGCATTGGCGCCAAGCGCCTCGCAGGCGTCACTTGCAAAGCGGTTGCGGATGGCCTTCTCGTCACTCTTGCATAGCGGTGGCCACGCCTCTCCCTCGAAGAACTTTGACATGTTCTTGAGGCCTTCTTTCTGCTCCTTGGCAGTTTCGTTGTAGAGTGCCCACACCTTCTTGTATGGCGCGTTGGCAGTCTTATCGTTAATCGCGGCCCCGTCCACCTTATCCTTCTTGTCCAAGTTATAGCTGACGAGGAGACGGTTGTCATCGGTGTCGAGCGAGCGCGCGTCCACCTGGGAAACCTTCACGCCGGTGGCCTTGGCGGTGTCGTCGCAGAACGCCTTGGTGAGTGCGGGCTCCGACTCCGCCAGTACCGTCTCCCAGTACTCGCCCTTGAATGACTTCTGGTGAGCCGCTCCAGCCGCCTCCGCAATGAGGCGATCGTAGAGTGCCCACACCTTGGGGTACTTGTAGATCGTTGTCTGCTTATCCATCGCCCTATCACCCGCCTTGCATGCAGCGCACTTGTATGGCACATGAAGGACGTTGTTTTCAAAGTGAGGCGCACCGACAGTAATGTCGCGGGGCCCAACGTTGAGAGCGGCGGCTGTATCTTCAATAAACGCGGTGCGGATAGCAAGCTCGTTGTCATGCACAAGCCCCTCCCAGCGTGCGCCGCGAAAGGGCACCTCGTGCAGGGTGCCAGCGGCATTGCTAATATTGACCTCAGCGAGGCTCTGGTAAAGACCCCAAACGGTGGGATAGTCGTAGCAGTCGACCATCTCCTGCACTTCCTCAGGATCAGCTGAGGCACCGATGACGGTGTAGTCAATCGTGAGGTCGTGACCTTCAACACGGATGTCAGACGCAGAAATGTTATCGCGCGGGATGCCAGTAGCCTTCTCAGTGTCATCAAGGAAGGCATCTGTGATCTCCTTCTTGCTACCGGGGAGTATATCTGCCCAGAGATCACCACAGAACTTCACCTGGTAGTCAGACGCCGCGGCGGCATCCTCTGCCCTGATAAGCTTGTCCTCCTCATCATAAAGAGCGTGCATCTTGACGTATGCGCAGTTGTCAACGCTCTTCTGGAGTTGTTTCGTGCTGCGGATGCCGTCGTGCTGGACATCAAAGTCCACCACGAGGCTGCCGACCATCAAATCGTTAATTGAGATGTAGTATTCAGGCACCTCGAGGCACTCCGCAGACTCCTCGGTGAACGTGTTCACAATAGCCATGCGCTTGCGATCCAGCACCCTCTGCCAGCTCTTGCCCTCGAAGCGGCGAACAAGCTTGTCCGTGGTCTCCGCTCTATGCATGCCAGAAGGGCTGGGGATGAGAGTTGGCTTTCCCTCTGCCGCGGCCACAGCGCGCTCATGCATAATCTCCTCATCGTTGCGGGGGGAACCAACACGCTCCTCCTCGCGCTGCTGAAACATATCACGCTCAAGCGCGGCGTCCTCCTCCTCAGGGCTCTGATCGCCACGTTCCATGCGGCGGCGAAGGGCCTCATCAAAAGCGCGGATCTGAGCGTCGCTCATGTTGTAGCCATCAGCAGCCTCCTGTGTGGTGACGCCGCCAAAGTTCGACACAATGTTCTTGCGCAGCACCACGATGACGCGATCGGTCGGCCTCCATGTGTAGAAGGCGGGACGCAGGTAGTCCTTGTTCTCCCCGTAAGCAAAGCTGCCCTGGTAACGACTGGTAGATGCACCGTGGCCGGTGCGGCGGCGAGAGCGAGAGGCGCTGGGGCTGCGGGAAGGAGAGCGGGCGGCGTGCTGGTGGCACGTGCGCAGTTGGTCGTCCAGGTCATCCATGAGCTCCTGGTACTCAGCGATACGAGTCTGCTGATTGCTGATGTCCTTGAGGACCTGGCGGAGCTCCTTCTGACGCTCGACCGCCTCCTTGCTCACCTTCGCCTTCTGCGACTGGGCCTCACCCACATCGAGCTGAGCCAGCACCCAGTAGTAGATGGGACCCACAGCCACGCTCCCCTGCATGGCGCGATCATAGCGGAAACCCCTCTTGCTCACGCACTCCCGCAGAATGTACTCACGGCGCTCAGGTGAGAGCTGCTGATCGGGGTCATAGTTGGTGATGCGGCTCTTGAACTGAATGTCACGCAGCACACGCTGCATCTGGGGCCATGTGCGGGCCTCATCCTCGGAGAGAAGCAACATGACAGCGCGAATGATGATCGACACCATCTTGGGCGGGATACGATAAGACTTGAGCTCCTGCCAGTGACGGTCGGGAATGCTCTCGACGTCATCGCGGGCAGCGTGCATAACAGCACGAGACTCCGCCACGTAGTTGTCTGCCTCTCCTATCTGCTGAACGATTGAGGCTCTGCGAGCGCGGAGTTGCTGCGTAAGCGCATCGGCCTCGTCAATGCTCTTCTGGAGCTCGCCCTTCACCGTCGCGATGCGGTTCATAAGCACCTCGGTCTCCTCATTCATGGGGATCTCATCCTCGTTGTAGAACTCGGAGCGCTGCTTCTCCCAAAGACGGATCTCCACATCATGCATGTACGGGGGCGTCTCGACAGTGCCGAGAGTCCAGTGAAGCTTCTTGTCTCCCATATTTGTGGTAAGAATGCCTACAAAGTCGCCCACGTTAAGTTGGAGGAGCTCCTCCTCAGTCCGGTACATTTGATGCTCCATTGCTTCTTTTTTGTTGTTGTATCTTCGCTTTTATTACCTATTTTTAGAAAAGAAAAGATATTCCGAAAGTTTATTTTTTTTAAAGCAGCAAACCTAAACAGAGCACAGTAGCAAAAAAAGAAAAAAAAAATAGAAGCTGAACTTATGAGAAAGAGAGAACGATATGATATTGAAAGTGCTCTATCTTGCTTTTAAAAAAAAAGGTAGTAATACTAATAATAAATCAACAAGATGATACTTCGTTTCTAGATACTTGAGCACACACTTCTTTAACGTCGGAAGCGGGTAGTGAATCACAATGAGAAAATGTTTGCGCTATTCGTGAAAGGAGAATTTTTTTAGAGAGAAGGAGAAAAAAAAGATTCACACAAACCCACAAACAGAGGCTGGATAGTCCCAAATGTTTTTTTTTTCTCTTTTCTCGACAAAAAAAAAAGAAAGATGTGAGAAAAAAAAAAAAGGTTATAGAGCAGGGCTACAGTAAAAACTATAAACCCACTTGCTTCTAATTCTTTTCCTTTCCTTTTCTTTTCCTCTCTGACGGATGTTAGTTGAGTAAACCGTTGCGTCCTTTATCTCTACTTGACGGAAATGTGAGCGAGTGAGTTGAGCGAGTGAGTTGAGCGAGTGTGTGCAAACAGAAAATCCTTTCTGGTATAATAATAATAGTACTGACAGAAAAAAAGGGGAGGGAAAATCTGCAAGATACTTCTATTTATTTTCTTAAAATGAAAATAATTTTAAAAAAAGACACTCAAATAATAATAATAAACGTAAAAAAAAAAAAAAACGAAACGAAACGAAAAAAATGAAAATACCCGATTTTTTTCTGTTGTTGTTGTCTTTTTTTTTTTGAAAGAAAAATACAAATATAAGTGTCAATTTGTATTCACTTTGCGAACTGTTGTGTTTGCTTCCACTTTCTCTCTCTTTATGATTTACCTTTTTTTCTTCAGCAACCGGCACGTGAGTATTTGTGTTGGTAGAAATATATATGATAGCAGCAAAGATCTTTTATAAAGAGGAAAAGTGATAGAAAAAAAAGTAAGAGGGCACCTAAAGATAACTAAAAAAAGGCTCTAATATATAAGTGTGACAGAAGAAAAAAAAGGGGGTTGCTGTAGAACGAGAAAAAAAAGGAAGAAAAGGAAGAAAATATTCTTTCCTTGATCCTTTTTTTCCTTTTGGGTATTTTGTTGTTCACCTAACGCTAACGGAAATATATTTATACCTATATATATCTTTGGTTTGGAGAAAGAAGCTACAATGAGATGGCACCTTTCTTGCTAGCGGGGAGAAGAAGAAAAAGGAAAGGAATTCGTCTCGCTAGACTGTTCAATTACTTATCGTCGTTTCCCGAAAGAGAAAAAAGAAAAAATAATGTCCTCTGCTCTTCCCTTTGAAGTAACGAAGACACTTACTAATTTCCTTGTTCAGCTTTAACCTGCTCTCCTCGTTCCTATTTTTTTTTTTTTTTGCTGAACAAAAAAAAAGTGCTGAAGAGGAAATGTAGCTAATAAAAAAGTATTTTTTTTTGTGTGTATGTGCGTCCTTCCCGTTAACTTATGACACGCGACCTCGTAAAAGTAGCTCTCGTTTTAACTAGAGGTACTAGCGAATAGTATCACAACAAAATGAATGACTATCTTTTTTTTTTTTTTCTTTCTTTTGAGGAAACAGTTTTTGTAGTGAAACTGGAGATAAAATAAAAATTGAAAAAAAAAATCACAACTTCTACAAAGCTTCAAAGTAAACTATTTTCTACCTACGTTTTAGAGAAGAAAAAAAAAAAATGAAAGTTATTCTTTCGTGTGTTTGATTGCTTTTTCCGTGTGGAATCTATATATATATATAGATGTGCGTGTGTGTGTAGTATGAATAATAATAAACAGAAGAAGAAAAAAAAAAAAAAGAAGCCAAGTGAAACAGAAATGCATATATATATATATATAACAAATGAAAACATGTTGTTGCATTTTTAAGGACGTAAAACACGAATTCTCACGTATAGAGTTATACACTTTTGTTGTTGGTGGTGGTGTTTTTGCTTATTTATTTATTTACCTTTTACGCAGTCACAAGATGTGAAAGAAACGTAAGTACGTACACACACGAGCAAAAAAAAAAAAAAGTCTTAAAAAACAAAAACATTTTCTGTGCTTCTAAACACAATCGCCAATAATAATAATAATAATAAGCATGCGATATTAGGCGTATATATATATTATTTTTCTCCTATCCACAGCAATCATAAAAAAAAGGAGGAAAATAGGGTATCACAACGCTGACACGCATCGATAAAGATAGAGAGCGAAACGCAAAAAAAAAAAAAAAAAGTTGGGTAATATGTGGAGTACAACATGTAAATGAATATATATATATATAATCTTTATCTTTGGAAAAAAAAAAAGACCCAAGACATTCGTAGATTACGTGTGTATATAGATATGCATGTGTGCATGGGTATGTATAGGTATGGTTCCCTCAACCTAGCTCGTACACAAAACGAGCCAGATATACAATACAATGAAAAAAAAAAAAAGAAACGGCAAGCTGGAAGATATAGTCACACCCTGTGTGTCGTCCGCAGACAAAAGGGAAGTAGCAGAAGCAGCGGCAACACCACCAACATCAACAAATAAAATAAATCAACAAAAAAAAGAGGGAAAAAGAGTTGCTTGCGACAGCTACATTGTAAAGCGCCTGCTATGGATCTGCCCTCTCCACTTTTTCATCCCAGACGCGATCTCAGACATCCAGTCACTGCTAGAAGATGCTGTCGCACTGGGGGTATCTGACGTGGACGCCGCCTTGGAGAGGCCCTCCTCCAACGGCGCTATCGAATCAAGACCCATAGAGTCCGCGAGTACCTCATAGCAGTTCAGCGGAACACGACTTGGAAGCGGCTTGGACTTCTTGTCCTTGTCCTCCACCTTACCTTCAATTGGAGTGGGTACACCATATTTGCTGCGCAGTGCCTCTGCGTACATTGGAGATCCCAGCAATGCTACTTGCATCACCGCATCAGCGTGCACAGCACTACGATCTGCATTCCAAATGGTTTGGCGCATGATCATGCGCTTTGGGTTACCGCTGTGAATCTGCTGCACGGTGACGTGGATGGTGGTGAAGGGCTTGATCTCGCGCACGTATTGAATGGACAAGTCAGAAACGACGAAGACGATGCCGTTCTTGCGCATAAAAGGGCCCATACCTGTAAAGGAGAGGCTATACCACCTGCCAAATTCAAGTATTTCAAGATACTTGGCGTTGTTAACGTGGCCAAACATGTCCGCCATGCGCAGGCCACAATAAACTGGCGTAGAAAAAGAGAGCGGAGCATTATACAGGGAAAAGGCCTTGCTAACAAGATCAGGACGTAGTAGAGTAGACTCCTTGTTTTGATCTTGAAAGTAGTTTCCGCGTGTGAAGGTGGCAAGGGCATGATTTCTATCCGCGGCGCCGCGCCGGGCGTACCGCAGACAGCGAAGCGCGTGAAGTAAAACCATATCGACACCTACTCTTTCTTTTTAATACCTTTTAAAAAAAAAAAGAAAACCGATAATGTGTGGTAGCGGTAGTGGATTATCGGTGTCTAAATGTGAATATATGTATGTATGTATGTATGTATGCGTGTGTGTTGTGTAAATGCACTGAATGCTTTTCTAACGGAGAAAGGTGTATATATAGAGAGAGAGATATATGCTACGTAATAAAATATTTTTAAAAAGCTTTAAAACAAAGTGCGTCAAAAGGGAAAAAGAAAGGAGGAAGAGAGAATGCATAAATATGATAAAAGTTGTACATGCATACACACACCTCTCAAAAAAAAAGGGGGAATCGGCGAGAACGACGCAACAAAAAAGCCTTTTTTTAGTGAAAATTGAAAAGCAGCATAAATACGTACGTATATTGTATTTTAGCGTCATTGTAATGTGAAATAAGAAAGAGGGGTAAAAGTGCTACTCTACATACAGTTTCCTCTCATCAGAGCTACTGATATATCATGCATACGTGCGTACTGCAGCAAGGCAGAAAAAAAAAAAGACAGAAAAGAGGTGAAAGCAAAAAAAAAAACATAAGATACAAAAAGAAAAAGATTCGGGACGTTCGGTGCTCCGTGTTGTTGACAAACTACACCTCCATCTCTGATCTCACTGCGTCCAGCACCTTACTATCCAGCGTAAATAGAATGTATGGCTTTAGTGACGTCTTGCATCTGGGCAACGTCGGGCACAACGTATGGGAGCTCATGCTGCTGCCATTTGTAGTTGACAGCGCCTCAGTATCGCCGGTATGAAGAGGCAAACTCATTGGAGACGGTGATACGGGTGCGGAGTGTTCCCGTGCTAGGGATAGCACAGCGTCACCGCTGTCGTAGATGGCGGTATCATCCATGAACACCTGTACTCGCTTTGTCCATGCAGCCGAGCCATCAAGCACGAGAGGTCGGTTGAGCGAAAGAATGGAGAGACAGAAAGGGGTGTCGGCCACATAAAGAAGATCAACAGTCACCTGGAGGGGTGCTGCTGTTGCACCAGCAGAGCTCGCGCCAGTGCTGCTGCCGGCGCTTCCGCTGCGAGAGGAGGCACCAGACGCATCCTTCATCAACGTACCGGACTCCGTAGAGGCAGCCGTTGTGGCAGCGTGCACGAGGCACTCGGTGACCATCGGCACGTACACCTCCTCTTCATCATCGCCGTTTCCAGCCGCTGCTGTGGTGGCACTAGCGGGCTGTGGGGGAGTCTTACCAGGACGAATTGGGTAGATTACCTGGCCGCAATCGTTGACGAAGGAACACGCCCGCGTCGGCCTCACCACCCACTCCTTCATATACGCCTTGAGATAGCCCTGGGCGGTGCCATACGTCGTCGTTGTAGAAGTGCCGGAAACAGCGTGATCGCATGGACTCGAGCTAGGATCTGCTCTCATAAAGCTACCACTGCTACTGCTAACAATGCTGCGCGCACACACATGCAAGCGCACCCGACATACATAGCCCACAGGCAGCAGCGGTGTGATGTAGGGTTGGTAGTCCAGCAACCACTCAGGTCGCTCCTTCAGCATCATGCGGGCTCGCTTCATCGCCATCGCAGCACGTATGTTCATGGATGTGTTAAGACTGTTAGCAAAGGATGACATCGTGTTCGCAAACCCAATGTTAGGGTGCTGCAACGCATTTCCAAAGCTACCACCACCGCCGCCTCCAAAGCTTGTCCCTCCAGCGAGGCTGTCTGTTCGCGTACCCCCGGTGCCAGGACCAACCCCAATGACAAACTTGGAACTGTTGTTGTTGCCCCCGGCTTCCTCGTCTGGAAAAAAGCTGAACGAGTCATCCGTGGCGAGAGACAAGTCGTACGTCTGAAAGCGAGGCTGGGAAAGATGTGCAGGAGCCTTGCGAAGCGTAACCCCCTCTGTCGGGGTCACCTCCCTCACCGCGTGTGTACGGAGCAACGCGCGACTCTGCATGACCCCTCCCACGGTCCACAAGTGTCTGTATACATCAGCATGGGGTGCTGTGACGGGGGCGGAAGACAAAAATAGGCGCACCTCCTTCACGCCACAAAAAGTTGTGTCGCCTACAGAGTAGTTAGCGACCTCCAGGAAACCAAGCGTCGGCACAGGTTTGTTAAAAACAAGCACCATCTGCATGCATGGCTGAAAGGGTAGCAGACACGCAGTGCGAGGGTCCTCGTCAAAAAGAAAAGGCAGCTCTGCGTCCGTGACGCCCGCATTGGCGCGCGAGCCGTCTGGGTACTGCACATGCCACTGCGCTACAGCTTCTGAGATGATGTCGGCCTTATCATCCCGGAAGCGAAGTCCGCTGAGTCCTATGCGGGCAGAGTCCCCCCACGTTGAGAGAAGCAAAAAGCAAATAGATGTGATGTTTGTGGGGCAGTTGTTAGGGTACATGACAGTCTTCTGTCGGCGCCGCGACTGCTGCTGCTGCTGCTGCTGTGACGCACGCAGTAGTGGTGACTCACTGCTGCTGCCACTAGGCGCCACCTGCGTCGGGGATGCCGCCATCCAATTGCTCGAGCCAGATATGATCTTCTTCTCTTCCTCGTTCTTGTTGGCAGTTGAGGCAGAAGAAGCCTCAGTGGTGAACCAGCCGCCGCAGTCACGCGACGTCGACGACGTGCCAGTACAAGAGGCACTCGGCAGGCTTTCTCGTCGTGGAGGCCCACGAGAAGATGGCGCACCAATCGCAAAACTCCCCTCCGATCCCACAGGAATGGCAGAAGCGGGCCGTACCGGCATAGCGGTCCGCCGGCCGCTGCTCGTGACAGGGGCAAGAGAATGCCCCTCCCCAAGTCGGCCGCTCATCTCTCCGGGTGCTGCGTGTGCATCTGCGAAGTGACGAGACTGACGAGCCGTGACCGCTATCGTCGGTGCCTCGCCCATGTAGGTCTCATCCCGCTCCCGTGGACGTACGACCAAGGTGAAGCCGCTGCGCGTGCCAACGCGCTCCTTCTCAGCCCTCGCCTCCTCCTCCTGCCCCTGCCGTCGCGATGTCACATCACGGTCTGACTGGGCACGGACATACGCACTCCCAGCAGAAGATGACGATGCTGCATCGTCCTCAGCAATAGTGCCACTGGAAGCCAGACGAGAGTACCGCATGATGCGGCTCAGCACCTTTGCGTCGTCTGTGAAGAGAATATTCTCGCAGTCCACCAGACCGCTACTCATCACTGTCGCTGTGGCCCCGTTCCCTTCCTGGCCACTCTCCTCCGTCAGCTCACCACTGTGCTGAGCCACCTCACCCCTGAACACGCATACGTCATCCACTGTAACCTCCGCAATGCGTGTCCCCTTGGTGGTGTGCACACGACCACGGCCGCAGTAGTTATGGAGACGAATCATAGATATCGTCACAATGCGAGGAAAGACAAAGCAGAGCAGGTGGTGCCTGCCTGGGGTGTACGGAAGTGCGAGCATCTTCCCCTCATCGTGGGTGCGATGAACGCCGTTGATTACACTGCGCAGCTGCCTACGCTCGTCTGCCTGCAGCGCGGCAAGTGACTCCGTATCACCAGTGGCATAAATCTCCTCTGGGGTGGCGGTGTACTCAGCGAGTATGCACAGGCCCCCGCCTCTGCGGCTACCGCAGGTCAGCGTCACCATGTCATCCTCAATGCTCAGACGCTGAGGCACATCCTTATCGTCTTCGTGCTCTTCATCATCCACCTCGTTGTCGCTGTCGTTATTGTTGTTGTTGTTGTTGTTGTGTTGTGGTGACTCCTGACGTCTGCTTCGAGAAGTAGACTTGAGGTGTGCCCCGAATGACGCGCCGCTATCAAGAGGGAGGATGCGATCACCGGCCTCGTTGAATAACTCGATACCACATAGCCCAATCTCATGCATGTCACCCCATGTAGTCAGCAAGTTCAGCATCACATAGCGGCCCCTAGGCATGCTCGAGGCTAGCACAGGAACCAACCCAACTGCGTCTGGTGCGTGCTCAGCAATTGCGTTGCTGCCATCCTCTTCCTCCCCTTCTTCTGCTGCTGGGTCATGCAACCGGTCAATAGGGTGATGAGGCTTGAGCAGGCTAGAGACATCTGCCTCTATCCCTGTGGACTCGTCCGGTGGGTGCATGGGGGAATCACAGTAGCCAGGCTCTGAGCTACGTGGGACGTTGAGAGGATCTGCAATGAAATGAGGACATGGAAAAGCGCCGCCGTCAGCAACTGTGCTTTGCTTCGCATTTGAGCTACCAGCTGCTGCGTCGGAGTCCTTCTCCACTATGCCATGATGGTCTACCGCAACTTCCACGCCGCCTTCTCCATCCCCTGCGCCGTCATCGTGCATGCGTGGCGTGGATACAATGAGAGGGGAGGACGAACCTCCTCCTTGTGTGAGTGAAGCTCCAGCTGGGAAAGACGTCTCGAGGCACGCACGGGGCTTCATGAACGGATACACAGGCGCGATGGGAGAGCCAACAGATGAGGTCTTGCTCAGAGTGGCAGCATGCTTGCTATTGCTCCCGTTATTGTTGTTGTTTTTGTTGGTAGTGGTGCTGCTGCTATAATTATCATTCATATCGTCACTAGCGCTAGTAACAGCAGCACCGGTATTCAGTCCTTGTGTGCACGCTGCTGGAAGGTCTGTCTTGCCTCCTTCCACCATGCAGGTTCGAAGAGACTTCTGGCGTTGCATGCGCAGCAAATGCAGGAGGCCCTGCCCCGTCGTGTGGGCATCGTAGGGCGAGGAGGCACACGCAGCAGCGGCCTTGTGCGACTGCGCGGACGAAGCGCCATCCTCGTGGTCATAAAAATGGATATCCTGCTGTGGTAGTCGAGAGATAGGCAATGGAGAACCAGATACTCCTCTACGAAGCGTGTATGGCGCCTGTTGTTGCTGCTGCTGCTGTGCATGCGACGGAAATGAAAGAAGGCTATAGCCACAGCCGCGAGCAGAGGGAAGCTGTGAGGGTAAAGCCACAGTTTTCATGTCGTTTGCAGAGGCACCGGTGCCACTATAAAAGCCTTGCGACTTCACCCCCAGTCCTGAAGCCCTCCGTGAGGGCCTTTGCAGTGACAACACAGCGACGCTCGAATGATCTTGTCGAGTAACGTGGTGCCGCCTCCGAGCTTGCTCAGCAGCGCTAGCAAGCAGAAAACGTGGCGGCTCGTCATTGTTGAAGCGAAGCAAGTTCGTGCTGGTGTCTTGCTGCTGCTGCTCATTCTCCCTTTGGTTTTGGCGTCCGCCAGTGGATCGAGAAGGCTGCTGTGATGGTTGGCTCATCAATCAAAAAAAAAAATGTTTGTTGTAAAGTTTTAAAAAAAAAAAATCACAAATAGCAAGGCGATATATATCAATATGTTCACACAACTACTGGGTGCTTGTGTGTGTGTGTGTGTGTGTGTCTGTGTATAAATACGTATCTTTTTTTTTTCTACTACAAGCGTATATAAGTGTATATAAAATTACAAAAGAGAAGATCAATAAAAATAAATAGATAAATAAAAGAAAATGGGGACAATAAAAAGGCAATAATGATACATATATATATATATGTATACTTTAAATTAGATCAATAAAAATAAAATTATTTAAAAAAGGAAATGAAAGACGGCATAATAGGAGGGTATAATGGTATATATGTATGTACTTGAAAAAGATTCATAACTATAAGTCAAAAAAATAGAAATGAAAAAGGGAATGATAAAAGGGCATAATGATTTATGTAAATGTACATCTATTTTTTTCTTTTAATGCTATCCATGTATTCCTTTCTTACATTATTATAAAGGACACTACGCGCAAAGAGCGAAGCCTTTTCCACAAAAGTGCATGTATGCTGTCACCATTCCTCTCAAAGAAATGCATTCCATCTGAAACAGTTAGTTATGTAATATATATATACAGACATAAAAAAGTTTTAAAAAAGAAGAAGAGGGTTTAACATCAGACATGCTGTTCAATCTGCAATGTATTTGTGTGTTGTCACTCTTTGAGTGCTCCTAAAGAGGGATATATATGTTTAAATCATCCATGAAAGGACAACAAAAAAAAAGGAGAACTAAAGCGTTGTAGAAGAAATGTCCATAATGAAGCAACTAAGAGGTGGACGTTTTTTACCACATTCTTTTTCTTCACAGTTTTTCTTAACTGCTATTCCGTCGTTCGTGTCTTGGATGTGGCTGCTGTTGTCATTGCTTTCTTTTTTTTCTGGTTTATCCTTTTTTTTTTATTCCCCTTTCAATCATCCCTCCTCTTCCAGAGATACACCGCTCAGTTCTCTCTCACACACACACACACTCTCTCTCTCTATATATATATTGCAGTAATAACAAAATGTATCACCAACCTCTACCCCCCTCCCCACATTGCCATATCAACAACAGCAGCAACTTTGGAAACAGAGCCATAGCAACGCATTGCAGAAGTAAAATCACAATGATCATAACAATCATAATAATAGCAATAGCAATCACAACAATAATCATAATCATTTTTAAAAAAAGTAATGATAATATTGATAATAATAATAATAATAAGTGAGTCAAAGGGAGAAGAAAAAAAAAATGATAACTCATCACGTGCGCACATATGGCCTCACTCCAACGCGAAAAAAGCTGCGAGACTAAAGATAAAGAGAAAAAATAACGAGAAATATATATACTGGCACCCTTCTCCTAGTCCTTCTTCACAGACTTGCTGTCCCGCCTCTTCTTGGTCACACTCTCACCATCCACATCCGGTGGTGCCCCCTCACCCCCAATGGCAGTCTTGACAATAGTAGCAAACCACACATACTGCAAACACTGCAAAATGCTAATCGCCGTCATGGAAATGTACACTGCTGTTTCGTCGTGCACGCGAAGCTTGTAGCCTGGCTCCCCGGCGTGTGCGCGGTCCGACCACAGCTGGCGAAAGGCGCTGGAGAGATAGCTGTAGATAACATAGCTGCCACCGAGCACTCGAATCAGCGCGTAAAGAGCAGCGAAAATGTACTCGCAAATTGCGGCACGGGAATTGAGAGTGCTAATGAGCTTTTGCTGGGTGGCGGGGTCGCTGATAGAGGAAATGGTGCGCATCATCACAGAGGAGTGCAGGAACGCATTACTGAGCTCAAAGCAGCCTGTATAGTAGTTCGCGTGATCGTCTGCGTAAGGGAACATGAGCATGTAGGTACCGATGAAGCTAACTACGCCGTGAAGCTTCCACGAGATGGACCACTTGTAAAAGATACACACAACGATATCCCAGGCAAAGTAGGCACATATGGATACACGGAAGAAGCGGTAGCCAGGCATGGGGCGGTAGCTCGCGTCATCGCTAAACCTCCAATGGTTGTTGTGCATGTTATTAATGAACATCACGGCAGATATAAACATGATAGCGCCATTCACGATGCTGCAGCAGCGAACGACGATGTCTTCGTGCTGCTTCACGGAGAGTTTCTTCCAGTTAGGCACACGGTAGGGAAGGACGCGCGAAAAGAAGAACTGACAGAAAAAATAAAAGCAGACCATCGGCACAAAGATGGTCCACTCCCGCAGCATGGGGTTCACCCACACTTCGTATGGTGTCGCAAAACCCATTGTTTCTTGCTTTTTTTGGAAAAAAAAATAAAATTATTTAGTGTAAAATGAGAATTCCTTTTACAAAAGCAAAAACAAACAACAACAAAAAAAAATGCACTACTATGGATACAAACCGATAACTACTACTAAAAGTAATGTGAAAAAATACTCGAATTTCAACCCAATCTGGCAGGCAGAAAAAAAAAGGAGAAAAATAAAAGAAAAAATGCAACCAAGGTTAAAGGATAACTTGTAGAGCAAATAATAAAAAAAAAAGAACAGAAAACTCATCTCCCACATCTTTACTTTTTGCCGTAGATAAAGCGTATTTATTTATTTGTTTTTATTGGTGCTGTTATCAATCTTCATTACTCGTGTAGTATAAGAACTGCATTCACTGATGTTCGCCTACTTTTTTTTTGTAAAAAAAAAAAAAAAGATGAGAAAAATAGTAACGTATAGCAAAACAAAGAGGCAAGAGAAAAAAAAAAAAAACATTGCAAGTACAAAAGATGGAGAGGCAAGAAAAAAAAAAAAAATTGTGGGAGTAAATGCTAGATCAACACGTTAACCCCAACTTATCCCCTTTAGGAACATACACGCATTGCCTCCTTCCTCCTTGTGTGTGTTTTTTTTTTACTTCCTATTTCACACGCTTAACTACTGTCCTATTACATCAGCCTTATGGATCTCTTAAACAAAGAAATATTTTTAATATATATATTGCTCTTGTTGTCGTAGTGTTCTCACTACTTATTTACCTAGCAGTTGTGATGGCCGAGCAATACTGTCACTCCTCTCTCGCTCTCTCTCAGCTTATATATCTTATGTGTACAAAAACAAAACGCAAACATATAATATAAAACTCAAGAACTGAAGGAAAAAAAAAAAGAAAATGGAAAAAGTGTAGAGTCTCACCTTCTTCTTCCAGCTTCCTTGTTCATTGTGAAAAGTGAGAATCATAAATATATATAAAAGGAGGTGTGTGTGTGTGTGTGTGTGGTGATTTGATTCAGCATTCTTCGTCTCATTCTCCCTCTCCTTTCCTCCCTCTTAAAGTTGATGTTTTTATTTTTGAGGCTGTTTTGATGTTCAATCGGCAATTCTCTCCCAACTGACTCTCCCATTCACATTCCCCTCTCGCTCAAGCAGAGGCAGTCACGTCCGCAGTAGCTTCGCCGAGGTTGTTATATTGAGACCAGTACTTGTGCATCTCCAGTGCCACAACACAGCTGTCCCTCACAATGGGCTCCTGATGATTAGCGTACTCCTCAAGTATGGGGAGCGTCTTGGGGTCGGCAATGGCGCCAAGTGCCTCCGCAGCCTCGTGGCGCACCATGGGTGCCTCAGTCTCGTCCTTAAGAGACTGGATGAGGGCAGGCTGACTAGAGGGGCGCTCGAGCTGGCCAAGAACAAAGGCAACTTCGTGACGGAACAACGCAGACACGGTGTCCTCCCGCAGGGCACGGCACAGCGCAGCCACTGCGGCTTCAGTGGCGATGTTGCGCAGTGAAAACATGGCCATGTAACGGTGAAACAGACGGGTCTTGCCAGAGGTGTCAAGGAGCATTGCCTCTAGCTCTGGGACCGTCTCGGGAACGTGATCAAGGCCATCAGCAGTCACGGGGGAAAAGGCCGGAGAAGGGTCCACAGAAACGAACGGGCAGTCAGACGGCCCCGCGAGTGCACTCTTGCCCTTTTCCCTCTGCATTGCGATACGCGCCAGGGCAAGCTCGCAGGTCTCTCGAATAGACGGCTCCGCCTCCTTAGATGGATCGCAGTACTCCTCCAGCACCTTCAGCGCAAGAGGGGAGCCGATGGCGCCGAGCGACTCCGCGGCCTCGTGGCGAGTGACGGTGTCGTACTTTATGTCGCGCACGATGCGCTCCAGCGGCGCCACAGCCTCTTCGAGTCCGCTCTGACCAACATTGTACGCCATCTCGTGCTGCAGCAGCACAGAATCGGTGGTGTCGATCGCCTCTATGAGAATCATGACGCCGGCTACGGTCTTGAGGTGAGATTCCTTCAAACGATACACCTCACGCATGCGGCTGTCGAGAGGCTCTTTGGGGTCCAGCAGCTTGTCGTACTCGACGCGCAGTTCCTCCACAGTTGGAGTGTTGGTGTCGCTACTCATATGAAAACAAAAGGAAATTGAGAAGAGAGGCAAATGCTGAAAAAAAAAAACCTATCGGTATTGAGTTGCGTGTATACATACGAATGCATTATGATGCGTACATTGAGGGAGAGTGAGAGAAAGCAAAAAAAGTTAGCAAGCAATAAGGAAAGTGTCCAGCAAAGATCTATCTAGTAGAACAGAGAAAGAATATATAGATAGAAGGCCATTTTATCTCCCTACAACAGAAAGAAAGAAAAATTTATGAAGAGACCACGCATGTGTCTGCATCACCTGATGATGACCGAATTCAAAAGAAAGAAAAAAAAATGATCTTCCTGCTGGTTCTTATCGCGGTGTTATATACTTAAACAAACAAACAGAGAAAAAAAAGGGAATTAGAAAGAAACTCTTCACACATATTGCCCCTCTCTCTCCCTCTATAGGGAACGCAGCTGCTGACGGAACGAGAACACCTCAGAGAAGAAGCGCTCTTGCGACTCTGCGGCATTGGAAAGTGTAGAGAGCGCCTCACGCACTGCGCTCTGCTTGCGCACCGGGTATGTGTGCACAAAGCTATCCACAAACTCATACCAGAAGGGAGGGTGTGCTTCAAAGATGGGGTACACGACAGAGCAACTCACGCCAAGCGCGCGGTCCTGCAGCACAATGATGTTCATCGCCGCGGCGATGAGTCGACGCCAGAGGTTGGAAAGTGGCTGCAGCGTTCTCGCAAGTGCCTCACGTACAAGGCGCATGGAACGAGCTCCAGCCTTGCCAGTGCCAGACCGGCCACTGTGGCCAGGAGTGCCAGATACACGCCCGATACCTGGTGCATTGTAATAGGTAGGGAGCTGCATGGGAGAGAGTGGTGGCGTCCCGCCCGCTGCTTTGACATTGTTGCCAGAGCCCAAAGAGCTGCTGCCAAGCGCTGGCGACACCGTGAGTGCCCGCACTTCCTTAATCAGCCCAGCGATAAAGCCAAGGAAAGACATACCATGAAGAAGGGTACCGTTCTGCGTGCTCATGTCCTCGCAGACAAAGAGAACAAAGGAGATGACAGCCTCCAGCTCCGACGTGGACAACTTAGCGAGAGGCTGGATAGCCTGCTCCTCCGTGATAGTGCGCAGCAAGTCAACCGCCGCGTACGACACCTTGGGGTACTCCCTAAATAAAGAGTGCGGAAACACAATCAACATGCGCAGCAAGCCGAGCAGCGTGTTATCGAACGTATCATCATTGTAGAACCACATAGCCCCGAAGGGCACAAACCCAGCCTGAATGCAACGCCTGAGGCATATCATAGAGAGCATCAATGGCTTCAGCATCACCTCATACGCGCCATCCACTGCGCCACCACTGAGCCTCTGAATGTGTTCCTCTGTGATGCAGCGCTCTACCACCTGCTGGATGAAAGCACTCACATGCTTGAAGAGGAGAAGTCCGACAGCGCTGTGGTTGCCGCTTGGAAGGGCGTATCGACCACTGCGGCAGTCCACCAGCTCGCTAAGAAAACGCATGAAAGAAGTGATCACCATTGGGGACTCACCGCACGGACTGCTAAGCAAACTGTGGAAGGCACCAGCTTCATCGCAGAACCACTCGACAAAGTCCGAAAAGGCATCAGCGTGGTCGCACAGTGCGATGCTCACACCACGCAGGTCACGCAGCCACCCGGCCATGTAGAGCGGGGTAGTGGAAGAGGAGCTCAGGGGATTCTGAATACAGCGCTGGATCGGGTTAAGAAAGCGAACAAGTGTGTCTTGTGAGTAAGGGCCACGATTAGCGAGCAGCCACATGACGCGGTAGAGGTTCGTACGCAACTTATACGACCTGGACGACTGAGACAGGGGCAGTTCTACTACCGGGGGGAGATCAAAGCGCAGCTCCGAGATAATCGTTGATGACACGTCGCTACACGCGTCGCCGATGAGATCGATAGAGGCACGCATGATCTGCACCGTCTCCTCCTGCGACTCGTCATTCTCGACGGAGCGCATTATGTTGTGCCCGGTATTGTTGAGAATAAACTGGAAAAGTTGTGCGCGAGACTGAAAAACATTCGTGACGACCGACGCAAGCTCTGGATGCAGACGCGCTGCTGTAAGAATCAGATGTACATTAGTTAAGAAATGAAGGAGGCCACGCTCCACCAAGTTGCTAAGAAGAGTCTCTTGCTGCCCACTAGACGCTTGCTGGGGCGAAATATGCCGGCGATGATTGGCGCAGTCTACGCAGTACACAAAAAAGCGGGAGCACGGCTCCACCGCGCCATCCACGTTGGGCAGTACATGTCTCACGAGACTACCAGCGATAAAGAAAAGCCACGCCGTGGCATCGGGGTTGCTCAATATACCGGGGCCCACCACCTGGTTCAAGTGATTCGCCATCATATCCATCGTTTGCCCATGTGCAATCAATGCCATACTAGCAAGGGATTCAGATTGAGTCAAGATAGCCTCCATCGCGCCATCATAATCGCCGTCTTGATCGATCGAGTACGCACCGCTGCTATGGCCGTTACCGCCCAGCTGACTACTGCTAGTGGGCATATTATTGCTGCCGCCGCCGCCTTGACTACTGCCGAGGTCACTGGCGCCGCCACTGCTGATGGTAGGCTGCACGCGCGACTCTAAAAACTTCAAACACAGCTTTGGCGCGATGCCTTCAAGGTCCTTCTCGCTATCATCGCTCATGTACATACGTCGTGATGTCGTCAGTCGACCCCAGAAGGAAAGCAGCGTTGTAGCAGTCGTGAAGGAGCCTTCTTGCCCAAACGGGATAGCGAATACGTCCATTGAGATGGCACACACGGCGTTCACCCAACGCAAAAACATGCTGCTCTGGTGAAGGTCACGATAGCCAAAGGGGGCGACCAGCCTCAAGCACGCTTCAGCATACACGGTAATGTACTCTGGCATCTTGAATCTTCCATCCATCATGCCAGCCACCTCTACCAAGATGCCCAAGATGTAGTCCAAGTACTGCACTCGCTCCTCGCCGGTCTCAAAAAACGTGCGGCGAATGCCACATAGACTGGTGAGGCCAACTAACAGCGTAGAGCAATGTGGATACGGAAGGGCGGCGTGCTGACCCCACAGGACACGGCGTGTGTGATCACTGAAGAGGGTGTCACGCCATGAGCTCGGAAATTGCGCTGACAGCGCGTCCTCGGTTTCATCCACCATGATCGCCATAAAGTCATAAGTTAGGCAGTCCCTCACGAGCTCTACCACCTCCGCCACATACGGACTGTTGGGGTTCAGAGCCTCAAGCGCAGCCAAGGACGCGGTGAAGATCGGCAGCAAGCACTCATCACGAAAGTTATTACTGCATCGACGATGCGTTGCAAAGTTCATGAAGGATTGCGATCTTGAAGAGTCGTACTTGCCCATTTCGTTCACAAGCGTATCAAGCAGAAGCAAGGAAAGAAAAAAAAGTTTATCCTCTGCACCGGCAGTTGGCGCAGCCGCGGCGCTTATGTTCTGCTGAAACAGTTGAATACCAAATTGCACTGCATCCTTCAAGTATGGTTCTACCTCGAACGATAGTTTCGTCAGCTTGGCAAAGGCGGACAGCATGCTCATTGTAACGTGGCGGGGAGCTCCGCTTAGCGCGAGCCGCTTCAGACACTCACCACAATGGGTCACAACGATCTCACGCTGCTGCGCCTCAAAAAGCCACTTGACGTTCGCCTTGAACCATTTCACGATTCCCTGTGACACGAAGATGAGCGCGTACTGATTGCTAGACTGCTGCAAAATGCTAAAAAACGTTCCACTGTCGGCTCCCTCGCGAGTGAGCTGTGAAAGTTGGTCGCTTGCCTGCTGACGAGCCGCCGGGTCGGGGCTCGTAAACATCTGCACGGAAAGTGCATCCACCTCAGAGACACTTGACATGGTTGATTGATTGATTGCTGCGTATGCACACACACACACCAGAGAAAGTCAAAGCAAGTCTTTAATGGTATTTTTTTTTTAAGGCAAAGCAACAGTTATGCTTCTTAAAATAAAAGCCCGAGACGCCAAAATGAATATTTAAAAAAATTCAAAGGTCAGTTTTTCAATTTTCCTTTGTTCTTTTCCTCTATGCTTTGTTTTCCTCTTTCCTTTCTGGATGCTTCTGTGTGATGTTGCTAGAGATGTGTACGCCTGGAGATATCTATTCAAAAGGCACAACCGCGTAAAAAAATAAAAAAATAAGAAATCTAGACAGGACGAGTACAACACAAACACTGTACAGCTACGTGTGTGAGTGTGTGTGCGCTATCCAAATATCTACGGAAAAAAAAAGTAAGAGAAAGCAGACTACTGTGTCCCTCACTCACTCACTCACTCACTCACTCTCTCTACTAAGTTCTCCTCACTTCTCAAGAATAAATGAAAAATAAATTAAAGAGAATAAATAAGCAAAGAAGCTTACTTAAAGGAATTCGTGTGTGTGAGAGAGAGAGAAGGGTGATGATTATATTTCTTCCTTTCTCTTCCCCTTTCGCTTTGATGAGTGTACGTAAACTGATATAAAGTATCAGTAAAGACAAAACCAACCAAACAAAGAAGCAAAAGAATATATATATATTATCAGAAACAAAAAATGCACCAGCTGTCTCTAAAAATGTAAAAATCTGGTCCTCCTTCCTTTCTTCCTTATATTTATATATATAGCAATAGTAGTGATAATAATAGCAAAACTGCGTGTACGAAGAAACTCAGCGCAGGTCAATCTCACAATGAAGCGTGTGTGTAAGTATTTTTTAAAAAAAAAGTCCTTTTCTCTTCGATTGTATGACCTTGTTTCTTTTTTTTCGTTGGTAAGTTTGCTTTAAAAAGAAAAAAATGTTGGTATGCTACTATTCCTTTTCTTTTTCATAGATTTAGTTTGAAGTAGAGTATGTGGACAAACAGTTGAAAGAGAGATAACGTTTTGAAAGAAAAAAGAAAACAATTGTATTGAGTGATAAAAAAGTATATAAAGTCATGTCAAAAAAAAAGGCTATAAGCCCACATTAAAAATTGATAGAGTACTTTTTCGGTTTCGTTGCTTTCGTGCTGTCTTTGTGTTGATATATTCGTTGTTTTTTACAATTGTTTGGCTGGTTCTGTTGGTTAGCAATGGTTCTATCCATTCACTATTCTAGCATGCTTCGCCCACATTTTTCTTTTCTTGGTTGATACTATTTTTTTTTCCCTCCCCACACTTTCTCTCTCTCTGTATCTCTCTTTGTGCCTCTCAGAGTTCATGTAGTGTGGAAACCCCCCCCCCTCTCCCTCCTGAAATAATACAGTACACAGAGCAGCACCGTGTGTGTGTGTGTGTTCATAGTAACAACACTGCGGCTCAGCGTAGAATGCGGCTGCGCGAGGACGCGGTGAAAGTCGATAAAATGCTTTCCAGCTGCGCATTAAATGTCTTAGAGAGAGCAAGTGTGGGCTCCTCCAGCAGCATGGCCGTAGATGCAGCAGATCCCATAGCAGTACTCTGCGTGAGTGGTGAACACCCGCGAGGCCAACTGTGCTCGTAACAGGACACAGGGAGCCCTAGCACAGCTCTGTTCTCCGCCCCTAGCGAGTCTCGGCCACTCGGCATACCGCTATTGGCTCGGGGCATGGGCTGCCCTTGGTCCTTCAGCTGCTGCTCCGCGTTGAGCAACTCGTGATACCGCTCCTGCATAAACTGCTGCTGCGCCTTCCAGCACTGCAACGGAGTATGAAATGGGTTGCACAGCGCACTAGAGGCATGCTCGTATATGGAACGACACAGCGGCACGACCGCATCTTGTGGAGCGGCTCCACCGACCGTTACGAGTACCGTCTTCACTCCTGTGACGGAGCAAAATCCATAAGAGGTAAATCGGTAGCTATGAATAAGTTTGCCTGCAAAACGCACGTCAGAGGCGGCGCTCATTAGTCGGTTCTGCTCGCTGCCACCAATGGGAGCGTTGCCACCGCCACTACCAGTAGCAGCAGAACTGCTGGCATCTCTCGTCGTCGCGGAGGCAGGGGTAGCAGATGCTCCTCCCTGATGATAAGGATTGTCCATGGTAATAGGCCGCCGCGCCACTGGATCCTTCCCCGCGCTCGCCGTTGACGCCTGTCGTTTTTCACGCGAAGACGTGGATGCCGTCTGCTGTTGCTGTTTCTTGATCTCTAGCTGCTTCTCATACGCCGCCTGCGCCAGCTTCTTGTTAATGCGGTATAGTTCATCACACCGATCAAGTGAGGAGAAGAGCAAAAAGTGAATTTTAATAACATCCTCCGGACCTACATAAAGATGCGCGTAGTGAGGTGAGTCAGGAGAGTCAAGCACTGACGGTGAGGAAGTAAACGTGCGGAGAATCAAAGGTGCCCCCTCGCGATCCACGATCGCCAGTGCCGCCACCGCCCACGACTCTAGCGGCACAGCCGCGCTTGTTGCTGCTGTCGAAGACGCCATTAAAAATATATATAGAAGCTAAACGTCACAAAACCAAACGGGAGATATAGATAAACAGGCAAACTAAAAAAAAAAGCCTTTAAAAAAAATAACTATATGTATTCTTGAATTGCTACTGCGTATCCTACCGGCAATGCGCCTGTTCTGACATCTCAAAATAATGAAAGACAACAAAAAAAAAAGCAAAAAGTTTAGCAAAGACACGATGCTCTCCAACTATGGAAAATCTCCCCAATAGCAAGGAAACACTGCTAAAATGGTTTGATATGTTCTATAAAAATAAAAGAAAAACAGCAACATTATCCAAAAAAAAAAAAAAACGTTACATATGAAAATGAGCGAACAATATCTCGCAACCCTTTGACACACATCTCCGGCACTAGGGGGACTGGAGCGGTAACACGAGTTGCTTGAGCACACAGGAGGGACAGCGTGCATCACGATGACACAAACAAACAAACAAACAAGCAAACAACAGGGGACAGCACACCACGCACAATCAGTGGAGTATTTCGTTGAAGATTGACACAATAGGATCTCAGTCACCAAAGTGATCAGGAAGAACGCAGTATTGGCTGATCATCAGACATGCGTGTGGATGTATGTGTGGGTGGGTGTTTACATTAGTGCACTGGCAGTAACGCGAGTATCTCGCAACCCTTTGACACACATCTCCGGCACTAGGGGGACTGGAGCGGTAACACGAGCTGCTTGAGCACACAGGAGGGACAGCGTGCATCACGATGACACAAACAAACAAACAAACAAGCAAACAACAGGGGACAGCACACCACGCACAATCAGTGGAGTATTTCGTTGAAGATTGACACAATAGGATCTCAGTCACCAAAGTGATCAGGAAGAACGCAGTATTGGCTGATCATCAGACATGCGTGTGGATGTATGTGTGGGTGGGTGTTTACATTAGTGCACTGGCAGTAACGCGAGTATCTCGCAACCCTTTGACACACATCTCCGGCACTAGGGGGACTGGAGCGGTAACACGAGCTGCTTGAGCACACAGGAGGGACAGCGTGCATCACGATGACACAAACAAACAAACAAACAAGCAAACAACAGGGGACAGCACACCACGCACAATCAGTGGAGTATTTCGTTGAAGATTGACACAATAGGATCTCAGTCACCAAAGTGATCAGAAAGAACGCAGTATTGGCTGATCATCAGGCATGCGTGTGGATGTATGTTTGGGTGGGTGTGCCTACTTTGGTGAAACTGCGCAATAACAACCCTAGAAATATAATCTAAAATCAAAACAAGGTGAAAGTGCTTTTTTTTAGGGCGAAAGAAAAAAGCGCAACGGCAAGCCAAAAAAAGAAAAAGACAAGACAAAAGAAGTGAGCAATAAAAAAAAGGGATGTAGCCACGAAAGAACAGCAGGCAAACAGTAAAAACGACAGATTAACATACTCATAGCAAAATGTTGCTGAAAGAATGGAAAAAAAAAAAAATGTTTTTCGGTGCGTAAGTGCAATTTAAATTATTTCGTATCGGTTTCGTACTGTGATGCAGAAGTGGTTTGGGGGGGGTGAGTGGAGAGAGAAAAAAAAAATGGCAATGACTGCCGTCAAAGTGAAGCGCTTATTGAAATGCAACTTTATAGTGATCGAGCTAAAGATAAAGCAAACTCTCACACGCACAGGGCTGTTCTTTATTCCCTCTCCCTCTCCCTCCCTCTCTCTCTCTCTCCCTCTCTCTCCTTGTGCTAAGTGCTGCTGCCAGGTTTCACGCCGCGGGCAAGCACAGGGAATCCCTTCGGCTGCACCCGTGCGTTGTTGATCTCAAGTACGTCGCCCATCTTTTGATAGTCAAAGCGGCGGCTTTTCTTCCCGTACGTCGACTTGAGCTCCTCCAGTAGCTTTTTGGCGGCCTCCTCGCGGTGCCAGCGGTTTGTCATAAAATACGTGTGTGCCACGTCATCGATGTCACCAGTGGGCACCTGATCCACGACAGGCTCTTGATAAAAGCCTTCCCACAGCAACTGATCCTTCGCTTCATCGTCGGAGTTAAAGCTGACGGCGTGAGAGAGCGGCCGCTCGACCGTCAGCGTGTCTACGCGGTCGTCGCTGGAGGTGAGGTACTCTTCAAGGTGTGGGCTAGTGCGGCGATACATGTCACGGAGCTGTGCCGCCCCAGGCATGTCGCCCCCTTGCCCCTGAGAAATGTCAGGCCGCACTTCAGATCCACTACTATCATGATGATCTTCTCCCCCATTACGGTCACTAGAGCTCTGCAGCAGCTCACGCGCGTGTGCCCGCTCGCGCTCCTCGTGCTCTTTCTGCCTCTGCGCTGCGCTCTCTCGCAGGAGCGCCTCCCGCTTCTGCTTCTTTGCCTGCTGCTGGATCTCCTCCACATACCTCACCAGCGCATCTCCATCGAAGTTGTATGGTAGTGCAATCTGCCTGTGCTCCCAGTCAATATCCAGCTCAGGACTGAGGGTGAAAGTAAACTCACTCCAGTCCCATTGCGTGAGAGAAGCGCCAATGCGGAAGAGCTCCTTTGACCACTCAAGCCTCTGCGCATAGGTGCACTCATCACCACTGCTATCGAAAGCGTCAATGCCAGCTGGTTCCACCATCTCACGGAATTGCTTTAAATGCCACATGGTCGTCTCAAGCATGTGCTTGGAGAGCTTGTAGAGCTTCTTCTGGATGTCAAGCTTGGGCTGCAGCGCGTTCAGCCACTCCCGCAGCTTGTCTATTGTCTGAATGGAGTGACTCACGATGACCACACCGTTTGCACGGGTCGCACAACGATTGCCAATCTCAAGAGTGATGTTTGACAGACCGTAGCCGTAAAGGAGGTCCTTATTGCGCACCAGAAGCCGCAAGGTTGCGTGTGCGTCTGTGTGCGCACAGGAGATGAGCACGTCGTCTAACTCCAGCGTAGCGCACAGCTCAGAGATAAGTCGCTCAACGGTGGTGGCAAAGCCCAGCGCATCCTCCCTGCACTTGCCAATAGCCTCTTCATTATGAGCGAGAAAGCTTACAAATTGCACAGCAGTGAAGTCCCAAGGCACGGTTAAGGAACCCGTCACCTCACCAATCGCAAAACGGTCTGAAACAATCAGCGGCATAGACTCCCAGTACTCATACCGAAGCTCACCAAGATGGGTGCGCAACGTGTTCATTGCCGCTGAGCACTGCAACGGGGATAACTCTCGAGAAAAGAGTACCTGATCGGCCTCCATTAGCTCCTCCATGGTGGGAGTTGGTGTTAGTGTCCATCGCATAGACATTGTTTCTGTCGCCTCATCCAGTAGTGACTTGGGCTTCGTTACCTTTTCCTTCTTCCGTTGAGGACCAGATCGCTTGCGCAGAGGCTTCGCCTCCATGCGTGCTGCTGTCGCATCCTCAGCAGCGCTCACTGACTCTGTGACACTATCAATGCATCCCGCACGCCGCAGAAGATCGCGCAGAAACTTGTTGACGCTTCGCTCCACCATCCCTCGATTGGCCTCGCTCGCCGTGAAGCCCTCAGGTAGCTCGAAGGTAGACCGGATAGAACTGCCTTCTGATTCCGGTGCGAAGCCTCGTGAGGCAAAACTAGAGCTGCCCCCTCGGCCATCCCCCTCATCCTTGTCTAGTGAATACGCAGTGCTGTCTCCCATGCTATCTATCCTCCGATAAAATGTAAAGGAGATGGATGTAGAAGGTGGAGGTCGGAGGGTGCCAGCCTTAAACTCGCGTGCCCAGCTGAGCAGTTCATTGAGTTGAGCCACGGAGTTTTCGTTAACGACTTGCTGCTCGCGATTTTGGTGGAAGAAATCGGGATGTACCTTCAAGAAGAAGGAGTTGAGAGCCTTCTTGTACATGAGTTTCCTCTTTCTTGCTTGCTTTTACTCGGCTTTTATAGATATATGTTTAAAACTAATAATAATAATGATAATAATAAATGTGAAGAGGATTGAAGAAGAAGCCACTATTCAACACAGCGCTCCAACTTGAGGACGGATACTCTTTTCCTTAATGCTTCTTGGCTGCCGCTTTTTTTTTTTTGCTTGTTGTCGATGCTTGCCACCTGCTTTATCAAAAGAAAAAAAAAGAAAATGTATGTCTAGCAATGCCAGACAAAAGTGCACAAACCTCTCTCTCTCACACACACACACGTTCACTTCCCAACGCAATGTTAGTAAAGAGAGAGAAGGCAAAAAAAAAAAAAAAGAGTGTGGTATGACCTATGGAGATATATGATACTAGCCCTGTTATGTCGTAGATAAATATTTCACAAAAAAAAAAGCTAATGAAAGAGAATAAAAGAAATCACTTGTCAAACTTAGTTGGTCACGTATATATACATATATCATTTAAACAGGAAATAGTGATGTTTTCTTCCTTTGAGGATAATAGACAGTAAGCCTGATTTAGGAAGGTACGAAAACGGAATAAAGCATCAAACAACAAAAAAAAAAAGTTCATATAATTGCAATAATTGTAACAGTAGTAGTAGTAACAATCAAAAAAAAAGCAAACGATACAGGAAAAAAAAAGAAGAAGAGGAAAGTGTCCAGGGCGATATGGTAAAGAAAGGGAGTGTAAGAGGATGTATATACCACGCACTCCTCTCATCTCATCTTATCTCTCTCTCCCCCTTCTCTTCGTCACAGCTCACTTCAGAGTATGTAGGTAGCGGCCCACACGTCACAAGCACCCATCATTCATCTTCATTCTACCTTTTTTGTTTTGTTTCGAGATTCTTTTTCTTTTACTCTGCTTCTTTCATAGGTCTACTGGGCGGCTCGGAAGGTGGTGGTGGGCCACCAGGTACATTCGCAGCCTGCATGGACTTGTACACAGCCTGTGTGGCTCTCTGAATTGATGCCTTCAGCATGCTCAGCGCCGCCTCCACACTTTTCTTGCTATCCATCGTCACTTCAATATCAAATGTCTGCTGTATCAGCTGTGTCACCAAGGGGCCACCGTCGCCGTTGACGATGGATGAGACAGTCGTGCTTGGCTCTGAGATCAAGCTGGACCGTCTGGATTCATTAGGTTGTCGCGTGGCATTCAAACTGCGTCCTGTGACGGAGGACTTCCCACCACCACTACCCCGAGTCATCTTCGCCCCTTTACTCAGCGCCTCTAGCAACTGAATGGAGGAGAGGTTAAGTTCTTCAGGGGTGTAAGGACGGTTGATGCGGATCACAAGTGTCTTGGAACTGCCTCCAGTTTTCGCTTCACTCCCGCGAAGACAATCGAATCCGCACGCAACGGGGTGCACCAGCATCATAGCCCGCTTGGTCTGAGAAAAGGACCTCTTGCGCTCAAAGGTCAGCACAAACATAATTTCCCACTCCACTGACATCAGCACACGCTGTCCGCTCCACTTGCCTTTTCCCACTAGTACCTTTTGCTGATGCTGCGGATCCAGCGGAACGGTGCCGCGCGCGTTGCCATCGTACGCAATGCGCATCAGTCGTCGATGTTTGTTGTCCAGCACACGGTCCCACTCTGAGCGCCCGCTGTTCGGTGATGACGACGATGCGTTCAAGAGTAGAGTGTCATGCTTTGAGTTACCTGTAGAGATTGCATTCTGAAGAGATGGAGGGCGGAGGATGTGGGCCTCGGGAGGGGGGATGGGAAGAGACGTGGTGCTGGCGTGTACGTCGCCGCCGCCACCCATGCCCTTCTCTCTGCGTGGCTCCTCATGGTCTGTGTGGAGCTCATCAGAGTCCTCTGTGGCTAAGGCTCCTCGCAAATCGTCCTGCTGCTGCTGCCGCGTGGGGTTGAGGCCCTGCAACAGTTGTGGTTGGGGGATACGATTGATGTGGCTAGTGTCAGGGGACGGTGCAGCCGTGGATGGCGAAACCATCTCTACAGCATCCTCGCCGTCCTCTGCGTGAAGAAAACGACTGCTGCCGCCTGCTCCTCCTCCTCCTCTGCCGCTCTCACCGATGCAGTAGTCACGAATAACATCGCTTGCATCACTAATGATAACGCTGCTCTTGATCGTTGCATTAGCTGAGTTACTCTGTTGATGCTGTTGATGCTTCTCGGCCCCCTCATCCCCCTCTCCCTTGGGCTGAGGACCCCCACTCGGCACCGCCTCGAGCTCCTCCATCGACCCGACACCGACCTCCTTCAAGAGCGCCGATGTGGTGCCATGAAAGTAATGCACAAGAGTGCCAATAGAGCGGTACCCACGCAGCAGCCTGCCTTCCAGCTCCGCCCGCGACGGCTTGGCAAGATAAACCTCTACGAGATGGATGGTGTCGCACTGTGGAGAGTTTTGTACTATCCGAGTGAGGCGAGGGTACTTCGCCGCCTCTGCCGCGTGCACATCCGTCGTCGTCGCCGTCGCGTTAGAAGCAGACGCAGAAGCCGCCGACTCCGCGTTACATGCGGTGTCACCGCCGCCACTTAGCCGGCTCACCACCGTCGCACGGCGTTCATTCGTGCTGACCTGCAGTTGCAGCATGTTCGACGCCACGAGACCACTCACAATCCTCACGGAGAGCACGGCATGAGTGAGATCGTCGTCGCGTGGTTGCAAGAGGGCGAGGATGTCATCCTGCAAGGCTCCCCTGGCCAACTCACTGAGGGCTGTGTCGCCATGCAGCAGGTGCCAGGCGCGACAGATAAGACTGCCCTCGACGTGAGAATGAGAAATGGAAAAGGTCTTGATGCGGCCGGCAAGGTGGGCCTCGTCGCGCTTCACCCGAATCGGGTTTGGTATAGCGTTTTCAATAGCGGTACCACCACCAGGTGCTAAGGGAGAAGAAGAAGAAGAAAAGAAAGACTGTGGCTTGGGATGACCGATCAAATAGGGGCTTTGAGTCTTCTCTGGGCTCAAAAAACCACCGGCAGACTGCAGCGTCTCTTTCCCATCCCTCGACGCATTCTCCTTGCTTGAAATCCCGGTCACCTGCTGCTGCTGCTTCTCCTCCCTGTTGTAGCGGCGCGCATTAAAGCTCTCCGGTGGCAGGAGCTCATCAGAGATCAATCCCTCTTCCTCTGGTGCGTTGGTCAGCAACTTTTCCGATTGCCCCTTCTCCTCTTTTCTATTTGCTACCACCGCCGTGGTGTCGCCATGGTTGTTTTCCTTCGCAGAGTCTGGTGAAACAAATAGCGGGAGTGGGGTTGCCATGACCGATACTACCTGTGCGTCGCCATGGACGCCTCCACTAGCCCGCTGCTTCGGCCTCTGCTGCTGCGCCACCGCCTCCTCTTCGTAGGTGCCCTCATCGTAAAACTCAATGTGATCGGTGTCTAGGAGTGAAGAAGCGTCCTCGTGCCGAGAGTGACTGCGTGACTGTTGCTGCAGCTGCAATTTCTCTTGCGTTGGTGACACCTTGGCATGCTGCTGTTGCTGCTGCTGTTGCGGCGGCGGCGGTGACTTCACCCTTTCCGCCGCCTCCTCAGCCGCCGCCGCACGTAAAGTCTCCCGCAGCTTTCTCAAGGCTTGTTCGCCGTGGCATGCATGGACCGCGACGGACGCGGAGCCGTTGTAATATTCCTGCAGCGCACGCTGCGCAGGCTCAAAACTCGCTGCCAGTGCTCGCACCTCTGCAGTAGTATCCCAGTGACGTCCTGTCGCAGCTAAACGGGCGAGCAAACGGGGGTAGGGGCTGTCCTCTGGCCGCCCTTCCCTTACCGCATCTTCTTCCTCCTCCACCTGCTCATCCATCCACTTGGCCACTACCATGCGTCGTAGGTTACACGTGATCTCAAACTGTAAGGCACCAGTGTCTCTCACGTGAGCCGTTGGCGGTGGGGAGGACGAGGGCGTAGAGGCAGATGCAAACGGAAGACACACCACGCTCTCGACTTTCGCGCGAGGCTGTCCCTCGTCACCCCCTGGTCCAAGATCATCACTGCTGCTATCTCGGTTGCGCGCTGTAGGTAGCGACGGTGCAGGAGGAGTGGTCTTCCCCTGAAGCTTCCTCTTCGTCTCTTCCTCCTCTTCCTCCAGCTCTACCACACAAAGATGCAAGTAGTCCAACACGTCGTCAGCAATTGCTGCGCGAGTTTCAGTGCCGTGCGCTGTGGTGCTCCGCAATGACTGTAGTGCGCGACACAACAAATGTCCTGGTGGGTGTCGCAGAAACACAACAAAGCTGTGTGTACGGCGCTGTACCTTAGATGGCGTGCTATCACTCCGTTGTGAAGCGATCTGGGACTCTGCCCGCTCCAGTTGGGATGTGACAAGTGGCTGCGGCACAGCAGCAATGAGTTGTCTGCCTTCCTCTAGCGCTCGAGGCGTTAGTCCCTCCACGTTTAGTTGGTTCTGCTGTTGTTGTTGTTGATGTGCATCCACGAGAGCAAAGGCTACGCCGGTGCTGTTCGTCAATAGTGAGAACAGAGGCTCAGACCCGCTTTCTCCTCCGCCAGAGAGCAATCTGTCCTGCGGTGGTGTCGCTGTTGCGGCCGCCGCCGCCGCCTCAGGATTGTACTGGTCAATCTGCACAAACTTTTCGAAAGACAAGGAGTTCACTAGCCCAGAATGATGAGCGCCGGTTTTGTCCGCTGGGGAATTAGGTAGAAGTGGCGAGTGTTTCAGTTTGCCTTGGCTTGGGCTGCGCACCGCACGCCTGTCGTTCTTTGGTGGCCCTGCAGCCGCAGTGCCCTTGAGCGCGGCAAGCGGCGGGGGTGGTGTGGGTGGGGCGAGCGGGGTAATGCGCAGCCCGGCGACAGCTGCTTGGGAGGCCCACACACCAATTGGTGGCTCCGTAGCAGCAGCAGCAGCACTATTGTCCTCTGTGGTCAGTACGGGGGTCCGAATGCGAGGTGGAGGAGAATAGTCTTCAGGGCGTTCTCTACTTGCAGCACCACTACTACCACCCGCGTGTTCATCGGCCTTATTCTGGGGACGTTGTCTGTCGAAGCGGTTTACAGTGCACTGCAGCTCCACATCGTCCCCAACAGGCTGCGTGCCAGCCACACTAGAGGTATCCGGGGTGGGGGAGATGACCGTCTTTGCGGAGGGCTTGGGTGTCTCCTTGGCCACTGCGGCGGCGTCATTCTTGTTTCCTCTCACCGGCTGAGCCGGAGATGTGACCGCGCCTTCAGCGAAGAGTTCCCTCTGAGGTGTGCGTGGGTCGGTCGAAGCCGGCTGAAAGTTAGACTGTGGGGACACTATGAGGGAAGGATAGTCTACCCCACCCGCCTTCACCATCGATCCCTGTATCGAGCTCACCTCCGGCGCTATAAGACCACCTCTGTCAGCGGTACTAGTAGGTGGGCCCTTCGCTGTACGTGCAGCCGCCATCAAAGCAGTATCGCCAGGGACAGTAGAGGCAGCTGTTGGAGCACGAGGGCAGGGAGGATGCAGCGGCCCCTCCTCAGTCTTCACCGAATTCGCTTGCAAAGGCTTGCGTGCGCCAGCGAGAGATGAATGTGGGAAGGTACAGTGCAGCTGGCCTTGCATATCACATACAGCGTAATACACCGGTGCCCTCGCTGCTGCCGCTGTTGCTATTGCTTCAGCACGAGGCGTTGTAGGAGGGGGAGGAACCGGTCCAAAATGAATGGACAAGGGCAACGCCACGCTTGCAGTAGCAGTTGCAGTTGCTGCTGCTGCCGCCGTGGCATTAGCGTTGTTGTGTTGACGATGATGGTCCTTCTCCCGCCGTGCCAGCGCACTCTCCGCTGCTTCACAAACTACCGACAGTGCATCGGAATCGCTCGCGGCAACCCCCGCGTTGCCCTCTAGAGCGAGGGCCACCAACTGTGAAGGGGAGGCAAGCATTCCAGCGTTATCATGGTCTAAATGAAATAGGCCTGCACTAGTAGGCCACTGGGTGACGAGTGCATGGATCAGGCTCACGCACCCAAACGTAGTTAAGTAGTTATCCGCCACGTTCAGCACAGCCAAAGAGCGCAGCATGCATGTACTCTCTGTGCCTTTCAATGCAACCACAAGACCGCGCGCCGCCAGGTCGGTCAGTCCACTACCGCTGAGGTGCAACTCCTGCAAGCTGGCAAATGCGCTAGGTACAACGCAGGAGCGGGCCTTCGCGTTGAACGCTGCATGCGCCATCAGCTCACAAAGCACATCTCCCACACGTGTTTGTCCACCGACGCAGGCGCTAGAGAGAAAAAATTCTGCTTCCCCTTGCTGCTCAAGAAAGAGTTCCCAGGCCTGAAGAGCCGTAGGCCCCTGTAGCCGCCCCTGCATCGCGTGTCGCCGCACTCCATACGCAATGAGCTCCGCTGCCTCCTCTGGTGGCACCAGGCGACGCTCAAAGCAGTCAGACAGATCTAGAGTGACGAGCTGAGGGCAACAGAAAAACACGTTCAGCAGCAACTCACGGCACCCGACATAGGAGCAAGACTGGCTCAGCGGCACTGCCTTGAGCACGAGGCGAGTGAGAGAGGCGGGTGTGTGCAGTGAAGCAAAGCTCGAGAAGGGTGTGTGTGTAAGCAGCACTCCAGAAGCACTGAGAGCGGAGGCGGTGAAGTCCAGTAGCGTGTCCGCAGCAAATCGACCGTCAGAGACGGAGCCGCTACTCAGATGTGCAGAAGTGGCGGCGACTGCACCAAGGACTGCTGTCTCCTGCCTGCTGCTGCGTAGCACAACGTGCCCGGTAGATTCACTTCCAGATCCACTACCTGCCACGTTGTGCGCCAGCGTCACAGTGGTCAATCTACTGACGTGACTGGCCCCAGCGAGGAGGTCCGAGACGCCTCGTGCGGAAGCGCGGCAATCTCTCACATCCAACAGCTGCGGCCCTAGGTGCATCGCGCTGAGCGCCTCTTGGATGTCCTTGGAGGTGTTGGTGCCGCGAAGAATGCGTGCATGTTGCCGCACGAGGGACCCTGGAAGCAGATGTGGATCGTCGCGCAACGAGCGCGCAGTCAGCTTGGCGAGATAAATGCCCAGCACCTGCATCCCATGATCCTTCAGAGGGTTGCTCGCGAGACACACCGCATCAAGAGAGTCAGCTGCCCAGAGAATCAGTTTGCCAAGGTGGGTGGCGCCGCGGTAGGTGAGTTGGTTCCCCGTCAGGTCCAGCAGGCGGAGAAATGGTAAAGCACGCGAGTGCAAATTGATAGAGTGTGAGGTTGCCATGGGAGTATGGGGCCTGCGTGGTAGCACAACGGGTGATGCCAGGTGAGGTCTCTTGCCCCATGCACTGCTGGAGCTCTGCGCATGACGGTGTAAAGAAGACGGCAGTGACTCTTCCTCCGTGACAGAGAAGGCGTGTGTGGCGGCAGATTGTCCTCTCGCAGCGCTCCCTGCGTCCGTAATGCTGGACCCATCACAGGACCTGGTGAGACCTCTGAGTAACTCTCCAGCATGTACATCTGTGAGATCCATAAAGGCCAAAGTGAGAGAAGTAAGACTGCTGAGCTGAGGAAGAATGCTGCGGCACAGCCACACCCACTCCTCGTTACCGAGAGTGCATGCAGTGAGGTCAAGCACAGAAATGCTAGTGGCATGAGTGTGTCGACGTAGATGCCTCTGCAGTCCCATCCAACGTGTTCGAGAAGACGAGTTACCTCCCTCCTCGTCCTCATCGGCTTCACCATTTTGCATCTCTTCCGCCAGCTCCCTCTTCCAATTTGGTCTCGCTGATGATGGCCTCTTCTTGCCTATAAATGTACTCCTTCTCTCTGCTGCTGCATTACTAGAACGTACTCCATGGAACTCCTCCACATCGTCCTGATCTACATCGCCATCCATATATGACTCTGCTGCATGCTGCCTGCTGCGCCCTTCACCATCGCGCCCGTTATGATCATTGTGGTTACGCGCACCAGCGTGGCCGACAGGAAAATCATCTGTTGCCATCGTAGAGTTGGTATCGTGGTGATGGTTCATAGAGGGGAGCGAATGAGAACTAAAAAATCTGCCAGCGTCATCCCCTGTAAGCCGCAGGCCGTTGCCTCTCACGTCACTATTGCTGTTGTGATGCGATGATGTATCTTGATGCGGTGGCGGCGGATGGGGATGCCGCCGCTGTTGTTCAACCATAGACTTAACAAAAGAAGGAGAGGAAGAAAGAAAAGTGGCTGTGCGCTGCTGTGCCGCCGTTGATGATGATGCGTCGTCAACAGCGTGGCGTGGTTGCTCCAACTCGCTACGCGAGTGCCGCCGCCACAAGTTTCCTCCCTCCCCATCCCCTCCAGTTATATTCTCTACTTCGCTATCACTTGTTGCACGCCAAGACTTTCTCTTTGCAGCATCTAAACTACTCGTATGAAACCCGCTGGCAATGCCCGCGCTGCTATCATCGAGAGTGCGGCGCGAGCTGCCGTACTTAATTTTAGGAGTGAATTTGCATGCTGCTGGTGCTGGTGCGCGACTGTGTAGGCTACTACTCCACTCAGTAGCCATCTTTATAGAAGGCGAGGCTTGTGCCAAGTGTGATCCACCTCTAGGAGCCCGATCTGGCACGGAGAAACGATGGTCTAGAGATGAGCCCTCAACCCACGATGCCGAGGAAGAGCCAGCAGCTGGCCTAGGTGCATGAAAGGGTTCTGTGTCGTTCTCGTCACTTTCCCTCTCGCTCGCAAACCAAGAAGACCAATGCGGTTTAGTAGACATATTGGTAGGTTACTAGCACACACACACGTGCAAGGAAAAAAAAAAACGAAAAAAAAAAAAAAAGAAGATTGTGTATAAGTAAAAATAATAATAATACTGCTCTAAAGTTCAAACCTACGGTATGTGTGAATAAAATAAATAGACAAATCGATTGTAAATAAAAATAAAGATAAAAAATTCCGTTTTCACACGTAGCTTTTTTTGTTGCTTTATCGTGTGTGTGTGTGTGTGTTCTCGTCCTTTCGTGCTCTATATTTTTGGCGCGCGCGCTTATCTAAAGAGGAAAGAGAGAAAAAAAAAAGAAAGAAAGAAAAAAAAAGAAGACACGAGTGTATGTATCGAAAGACTCGCGTGTGCTTCTGTATATATGTTTTGCTTGCGCGCGTACAGAGAAGAGAAAGATGGTTAAAGTCCTTTAAAAAAAAAACTTCCTGCTCTCCTTCTCGGTATTACCCCTCCTCCTCTCGTAACGTTTATTACGCGCAAAAAGAGATTTATATATATATATATATATATATATATCAGTTACTCGCAAGAGCACTACAGGTGTGTGTAGATACTCTCGCCTATTTACGGCTTGAATTGCTGATGATGCAAAGAAAAAAAAAAAAGTGAGATATAAAAAAAAATAAAAAAGAAACGGATGTGCTCTCAATGATACATGTGAACAAGTAATCTAAACGGTTGTGCGCATTGCTTCTTCAAAATGAATAGCAAATATAGTGCAGCATAGCATTACCCATACACACACAAAAAAAAAGGCAAAGCAAGAGAAAGAAGCGCAATGTAATTCTTCCCTTCCTTCGCAAGTATATGATTCAGTTTTCCATCTTTATTTTTTTTTATCGTGTAGTGCAACGTAACGTGAGTAGTTATATCGTTTGACCTCGTTTTTTTCCTCTTATTAGCATCCTTCTTTTTTTTTCTTCTTTCTCTTCTCGCAAAGGAAATGCGGTTCATTTATTAGATGTATACGTACACATAGGGAGGTGTTTGCCGAGTCAGGATGAAAGATAGAACACAAGGAAAAGAGAGGAATGTTCACGCAATGTGTGCTTCTCACTCTCTGTCTATCTTTCCATCCTTTCAAGTAATGCAATCGCAAGTTTCCTTCTCTACAAAAAAAAAAAAAAATTTTTTCTCTACTCAGATCAGAGCAATCTTTAAAATAAAACAGCAAAACAAAATATATTCACTCAACACCAACAACAAGACCTACTGGGAATATGCGGGATCACCATCTCTTTTGTATGCAGACAGTGTAGAGATGTGTGTGTATGTGTGCGTGTGTTTGTAGAAGAATAAAAAAACAAGACGAGAGAAAGCGGATTTCTCTTCTTTTTTTCTCTTTTTAAGCACTGAAAGCTGTCTGTGCGCAAGTGCCTGTACGATTAACAAACAACAATAACAGAGTATAAGTAGAAATGGCCGTGTGCATTATCATCAGTGTCCACACTCGGCTGCTTGCCAGTTCTCTCATATGCTTTTTTTCTTCCTTTCCAATATACGCACCCCTTCTCTCCTCTCCTCCTCTCACTCCCATTTTCCCTCTCTTTTTATCGTCTGCTCTCCTTCGCTATAATCGCCGCTGCCGTAGCCGCCGCTACCAGCACTGCGCTCAGAAGCGGTAACGCGACACCCCAGTTGATACCGGCTCTATTCCGCTCGCCGACGACCTTCGCCGACTTGTCGGCCCCATGCGTATCCTTGGCAGCTGCCGCCTTCTTCCCTGCAGCACTGCTCGTCACACCCGAGCTACTACTCGCTGATGCTATCATGCCATTAGGAGCAGACGCGCTGCCAGTCCCCACGCCAGTCTGTAGAAGATAGCGGTTGACGTTGGGCAACTCATTCCAGAGGGACTCATCGCCATAGAGCACGATGGGCTGCGGCTTCTGCTCCACCTCCAACTTGGACGTCTTTAACAAGAAGGTGGAGGGCACCTCATGCAAGTTGCAGATTTCAATCTGGTAGTTCTCGAGCGGAGAGAAGATGGCGTCGAAGGCATCGTACATGGGCACGAGGTTCACACGCCGGTGCATGGCTTGCAGAATTGACATCTCCTGCAGTGGCTGCAGCTCCTCTACAGCTAAGATCACGTCAGTGATGTTCTTGACGATATCATCCGCATAGACAGCCTCAGAGCGGGAGTTGGGAATCTCGTGAGGGCACAGCGCAAGCACTTCCTTCGCATACTCCGAGCACGCCACATAACTAAAGGGCACTGCGTAGCGCTTCCACACAGGACCGTAGCCAATAACAATCGTATGAGCCGACTTGATCTGCTTCAGCACTTGCCCAAAGTCGTAGTGAAACTCCATCAGATCGCCCGGAGGGATATCGTGGAAGTGCCTAGGTCGGTAGTTCGTCACGAGCGGGGCAACAATGAATTGCGCGGTGGCAGTCTGGGGCTGGCCGCTCCTGCCGAAGCGTTGATCTACCTTAATGTGGGGGAGCGACGTACGGCACTTCCTGCGCAGTGGTTCCATGAAAGGTGAAACACTGTGAAGTAGCGCGTTGGCAAATGCCTCAAAGGCGTTCTTCTGCGCTAGCTCCCGCTTCTGCTGTGCCTTGGTCGGCTTCTTCCATCGGCGGTTACCGTTAGCGGTAAGCGGAGCTAGAGAGTGAGAGTCATACTCACTCTGAAGTTCATCCCGCGCGGCTGCGGCAGCTGCTGCTGTGGAGCCGCCACTACGTGAAGCAGCGCCATACTTCACAACATTGCTCCATGACACATCATTGCCTGCAGAAGCAGAAGCAGCAGCAGCAGCAGCAGAACCATTGGTTGCGGACGGTGTAGAAGCGGCTCCAGCATCCCTGGGACGCTGTGCAGAAGTGGACGCCACACTTTGCTTTTCTCCTGGCATACTGGTGGCTTCGGTGTTACCACCTTCTCTGTCATTCTCACCGTTGAGCTGCTGATCAATCATCTCGCCAGTCAAGCGCATCACATTTTTAAATTCTGCGTCCCAGTCGATGTCCCCCATCTCTCCACCATCTTCTCTGCCCTCTTCCTGGAAGAACTTAGGGTAATATGCAGGGGGATCTACACTAGCAACGGCAGCGCTACCACCGCCGAGCGCGCCAGAGGGCATGTAGTCCACAAGCGGAGGTTGCTGTGGCACAAACTCGGGAGTGCTGCCGTCCCCCATCGCGCGACCGCCTTCCATTGCCGTAGCGGAAGGCAGGAGTATGTCCGTGAGGGGCACGCCCACCGGACGCCACTCCGTTGCGTTCGCGTTGAGAATCGACATCAAAATGTTAACAAAAGGTTCTTTCCCGCTGCAGTTATTGTTGATACTTGTTTTCTTTGCTTTCTTCTTTTCTTGAATGGTGAAAGCAAAAAGAAGAAGGAAAATATAAAAAAAAGAGGTAAATCCGGTAGCGCCCGTCTTCTTTTCTTCCACTACACTCTGAATAAAAAGGAAAGCAAAAGAACGGAGGGAAGGGGAGGTGAAGATATACTGAATAGTAGTAGTAAAGCTAATTAATAAATATAAAAAGAGAGATAAAACACCGCTAAGGCGACAGCTATCTAACACGATGACTGTGTGGGGGTCTAAGTAGGTGTGCTCTTACGTGAGTGTGTATAGGTGATGTATATATATACAAATAAAAACAGCAGATTCCGCTGTATGAAAGAATAATATGCGTATATATATATATATGTATGTGTATATATGTTTGTTGCAACTAGAAAGAAGATGGAAAAAAAAAAACGAAAAAAAAAGATATAAAAAAAAAAAATAGAAGAAGAGAGATATTGTAACTGTGGCCGAAAAGGAAAGGCGCGAACATGTGCGTGAGCACGTGTGAGTCCTTTAGCCGTATTCCTCTTTAAGAAAATAATGATAAAGGAGGAGCTAAGTGATGGAACACATACCTAGCAACAAGATGATGAAAAAAATGAGCATGCGTATGGTATTCTTTCATGCTCTCTTCTTCGCTTTGATGGTGTTTCTTTGCTGTTTCTTTATTTTTTAAAAAAAAATAACGGTATACAATAAAATATGCAATAAGAGCAATAATAATAATAATAAACTATTCGTTAGCCTTCATATATATATCCTTCTCTCTCCCCTCCACCACTTACAGTTTCATCTGTCACGAGGTCGTGTATCTTTTCTCTCTTTTTCGAAAGAATATATATATATACACTATTTTGCTCCTTCAGCAGCCGCAGAGGCCGGGCTCCATTGCTCCGTAAAGAACGTGCGGTACACCTTCTTGGGCATATAAGTATTATATTCCATCACGTGTGGCTCATCGCGCTCCCAGCAAGCCTTGAAGTGCAGCAGCAGAGCATGATGTAGCCAGAACATACCAGCTACAGCGTCACTTGGCTTCTCCGCCCAGAATACAGCGTTAGTGCGTAAGTCAACTCCTTCCTGCTCCGCCAGCGCACGCCTTGGTACCCCTGTGCTGCCACTAGTGGTACTGGGAGAAGAAGAAGGAGGAGGAGGTGAAGGCTTGGTGGTGGCGATGCAATCGTAAAGTGCCTCAAGATGCCTTGTATAGAAAGGGTGATCCTCCTGCAACAGGAGCTGCGCCGTGAGCTGAATGCTCACCACAGCCAGAAGATACCAAGAGTCCTTCTTCTCTTCCTGAATGCGCTTGTTGTACGCAATCATCTCCTTGAACGCGACCGGGTAGGTCTGGGCAAAATGAGTGAGCTGCCGCAGTGCTAAGACGCCTCCACTTCTGAAGTCCGTGACCGGGTCCTCACCTTGGAAGCCAAGTGCACTCCACTGAGGGCCCGTCCTACTGTACGTCGAGAGCGGCCGTCCGCTCGCGAGCCACAGCTGCTGTAACATCGAAGTGTGCTCTCGGTTGTCGTTGTCAAAAGGCGTGGCTCGCTCCACCTCTAAACAGCGAAGCTGCACATCAGCCGCAAGGAGTTGCTCAAAAAGTTCTCTCTCAATCATTGCCTTCGCCACCGACACGCTCACGGCTTTCCCCGTACTACCATCTCCTCCCGAAGCAGCAACAGCAGCAGCCGTCTTGTATGCACGGAGGCTCCCCACCGTACCGCGCAAGTAGCTCTCTTGAATATACCGAACAAAGCCAAAAGGTATGCGTATGCGATAGGCGTTGGTGGTCGCAAGTCCCTTCCTCTCATCCACCTCCTCTCGCACGTGCTGCTTGCCAGCCGGCCCGCGTAAGAAAGCGACGAGTTCACCACACGTGCAGATACTCCCAGCACGTATGTGATGCAGGGCGAACTGAGTGGCACGACGCGGGTCTTCACCAGATGGAAATGTTAGAGGACCTCGAGCACTGCTGCCGCCACCCGCCGCACTGGTGCGCCTGTACAGGAAAAAAAGAATGCCAAGGCTAGCCACTGCCACAGTGCCTGCTAATACTTTCGACTGCACCCCAGCTGGAACTCTGCTGAGGTTGCCACTCGACCCCATGATGCAGAATGAACGTGGGCTTGTGTGTGTGTGTGTGTGTGTGTGTGGAGGGGGGAGGAGGGGGGGATAGGGTGCAATATGTAGTAGGAAGTAGAGAAAGAGAGAGGAGGATATCAAGAAAGAGATACCACTGCCTCTGCTTTTTGAGGGGTGTCGCTAGATATGATTGACGTCCTTTAATGTATGTGAGATACGTGTATGTCAAATACTCCCGGTAGCGCAAAGAAAAAAAAAAAGTGGCGGTGGATTTAAAAGCTATGTTTATACAGATGTGGATATTGTGTTTTTCTCAACTACTCCTAAAAGGTGTGTTAATTTTTTTTGGTAAAAAAAATAAAGTTTCAAAAAAAAAAAAAGTGGAAAGAGCAAACGAGTGTGAAAAGTAGCATATAAAACAAAGGTCGAATGTAAAGTCATTCACCATTGCTGCTGATGGAACATTTTAGAAAAGAAAACACGAATAAATTTTCATTTAATTTTCTTGAAGAGAAACGAAAAAGAAGGAATGAATAATGATTAAAAAAAGCACTTCGCAGAATAGCATAAAGAAAAAATAATAAATGAGATCGTAATTGTAATGTGTGTGTGTTTGCGTCTCTGCTGTTCATAAAGAAAGAGAAGAAGAGGAAAAATAAACATATTTACAAAATTATCACAAACAGATGAAATGTAGTGTACACCGCCCAAACTAGCAAAAGGGAGAAATATATATATATGAAGCGAATCTATATATATATATATATATAATGATTGTGTAATAGTAAATAATATTATGCGCACGGGAATTTTTTAAAAAAAAAGATCAAAAAAGGAGAAGGAAATATATGAGAACAATACAATACAATAATGAAAACAAAAAGAGAAACATCACAAAAAATAGAATTTAAAAAATGCACTTTTTCCTTCTCTTCTCTTTTTCTTTTCTCTCCCTCTTCTCCATCCAATCCCTGGCGCTCCTCTTTCCCTCACTTCCCTCAGTAAGCGCTTGCAATGGGCGTCAAGCAGCAATTTTTTTTAAAAAAAAATAATAATAATAATAATCCCAACAGTAAACTGAATCAAAGAAGTCAAGACAAAAAAAAGAAGTGATAAAAAAAACGCAACGAAAGGGGAGGGAGAGAGAGTAGTAGCACAAATACCGCCATAGCAACTAATAACAAAGATATGAAAAAAAAAAAAGAGGAAGGAAAGAGCACACTGCATAAAAAAAAATAAACATCGCTATCCACCCTCTCCCCACACACACACTATATATAAATGTATAGTCGACTGGGTAGATGTTCAGCGTCCTTCTCCCTCTCTCTCTCTTCATCAATACTCACATACACACAAGCAACCAATTGCCCAGTAAGTCAAAAACAATCCAGGCCCCCCCCCGCGGCTCAAAATCATTCCCAAGTACATTATGTTTTTCTTTTTTTTAAAAAAAAAGGGCACATTCTTTACCAGTTCAATAGGATCTTCTATTTATATATATATATTGATAGAAAGCCATCTCCTCTAAGAATTTTTGGACTTCTTTCAACAACAGTAATCATAATCATAGCACATGAGTCATTTCTTCTTCTCTTTCTTTCTTTCCTTCTCTTCTTCGATAAACATAGAAAGTAAAGCAGCGCGCACGCCAATTTTGACCTCACATTCACACGCATCAACGCACAAACCCCTCTCCCCTCACCTCTCCAAAAAAAAAAAAAGAGGGGAGTCTACCAGCGCACTCCCTTCTCTCTCTTCACATTGTTCTCTTCAATTTGTCGCTCTCTTTCTTTTTTTTTTCTTTCTGTCATGCTTTTAGACCTTCCTACCCTCTTCTTTTTCGTTTCGTTTCTTTTTCTTTACCGCCTTCCTCAAAAGGAAAAGTGCAACACCCATGCCGGGGCCTTTGCCATCCACGTTGTCTCCAAGCGAGTTTGCCACAGCACGCTTTCCTTTATACCCGCCTCCTGCGTGCACCACCATGGCACCTCGCGCAGCTCCACGTCTTCACCACACGTGTCGTTCGACACGTTCGGTGGTGTGCATGCGCGTCTCTGCTTCTCGGTAAGGCCTCCTTCCCTCTCCGACTGAGCGCTGCCACTTCCAGGTAGCACACAAGCTGCCTCTGCCTGCTGCCGTTGTTGTTGTTGTTGCCTTCTCTGTGCAAAGCTGACGCCTTCTTCAGGCTGAGAGTTTATCCACTTACGGCAGCAGCGGAAAAGAGGAAATCCGGGATCCTTCAGTGTAGTCTCCACATCCATGTGGCGAAACAAAAGCACACACGTGACGCTCTGCCAGTGGTTTCCTCGTCGTCCGCGCTCACTCGTACCTTCCTCCTGCTCCTCTCCCTCCTTAGTGAGTTTTAGCATGTCCTCTAGCTTCTGGCACAGTGCTCGGCAGAAGGACTCGTCAAAGCCAAGCCCACAGCAGAACACCGCAAGATGCACCTCCTCCAGCCCGGTCGGATTAGGTCCGCGATCGACGCGAGCAAGGCGGTAGTAGTTATCCTTCGCCGCAATTGGTGCTGCGTTGGGGGTATAAGCAGGGAAACGGAAGAGCGTGTCGTTTGACAAAAGCCCCGGCTCAAGCGCGTCTCCTTCGTGAAGCAGAACACAAGCCATCGGCTGGCGCTTTGCGGGATCGTGTCGTGGTGCCGCCACGGTGGTAGCGGGCACAGGGTTGTATCGAGGCCCGCGGTAGTGTCGGTTGAAGCAGCGAGTCTTACACCCCCCACTACCCACACTTCCTGCGATGCCAGCACGGCGGCGACTGGCTCGTACAACAGCATTCACCTTGCAGCCACCACTGCTACTTCGCGCTGTGGCGGTGTCGCTTGGTGTCACACTTGGCGCTGATGCCATCGCGGTGCCCGTCGTCGCCACGTCCACGCACGCGGTAGAAGGGCTGTTCTCTGCAAGCGCCGTCACTGGCGGAGTCGAACAAGCAGACGAGAAGGCGCCGCCTTCCTCACTGCCGTACTGCTGCTGCTCATCACACGGCGGCTCCATGAGAATGAGATCCAAGTAGTTGGGAGACAGTGCCTTGCGGGCGACGAACATGCGCGTTGGCGCCACCTCAATGCCAACGCCAAGCCATCCTCGAAGACATGGAAGTGCACTTCGGGAAGTAGGAGTCATCGTTGTGGCTGGCGCTGTTACTGCTGTCGTCGTTCCGTTGTTGCTATTGCTGTTGACAAAAGCACCACTCGCTGCCCATCCAGCGGCTGCGAAATCCGCATCAGAGACCTTCGCGCGTAGCATCGAGGTGCTCACCGGGGCACCACGGGGGAACGTTGGAGGCCCACGCGCGGTCGGGGTTGTGTTCGTGCTGCCTCGAGTTGAGGGCGGGAAGATTGCGGCGGCCGCGGCCGCCAGTCGGGACCACTCGAAGAGTGCCTTGCCAGTGCCACTGCCAACGTCGACACCCACGCCAATAATACCGTTCGTCTTTGCTAGTGATGAAGCGGATCGCTGAAAGTGAGACATCATGATGTGGTTCAACTGCCTGACGCCAAGAGAGGTGAGTTCACCATAGAGCAGCGCTCCTACAGCTTCTGCCTCCTCCGTCGTCACCGCCGCCGTTGCTGGTGAGCCACCGCCACCACCGCTTGCGGCTACGTCCGGGCCTGCTGCTGCTGCTGCTGCGTCATTGATACCCCCACAGCCCCCGCTGGTGTTGGTGCTGCGTCTGATCCAGCCGTTGCGCTCTCCATATTTCCGCACAGAGTCCACATCGATGTCCTGCACCACGTATCCCCCTTCAAGGCCGTCGTAGGTGCATTCCTTCTCCTCTTCAATGGCGTCTAAAAAGTCCGCGTACTTGCGCACCCGCACTGGCTTCGAGAGCCGCATCATGTCCAGCAGTGTAAGAGGCGAGCCAGAGGCGTCGCTTTCGTCGCTGCCGGTGTGAACCGTGAGAGCGATTTGAGCTTGGTCTTCTGTGCTGACACTCTCCGCCGTGCTCTGGGTGTCCACTGTGTTGCTCATCGCAGTTGCTTTCTTAGAAACGTTGTCCTCGCTGCCACCACTGCCACCACCGCCGTCTCCCTTTTCTCCTCTTCCTCCTCCAACCTCTACGACGTTGCTGTTGTTGTTGTCTTTGTAGTAGTCAATGTTGCAGTCCAAAGACTGATGCTTTGTGAACTGCCGCCTCACTGCCTTCTCAAAAAGCGTAGTGCAAGCGTTTTCGTATATCTCTAGTTTCATGCAATAGATGGCCTCGCTCAAGTTATAAGCGTACGTGAACCATAAGTCAATCATCGACACATCCAAGCCTAAAGCCGCCATCTTCTGTAGAGGCATGAGCGGAAACGAAGACGTAGATGTATTTTTCTCGTTTCTTTATTTGTCCGCCCCGG